>CM076648.1:23151791-23171888 GCA_038496675.1 Rachycentron canadum | reverse complement strand
TGTGTGTGTGTGTGTGTGTGTGTGTGTGTGTGTGTGTGTGTGTGTGTGTGTGTGTGCGTGTGCGTGCATACATATATATATATACCAGACCATTTCTACATTTATTACAACAGAAAATAATGTCACAAAAAATAAATAGGTCCATGTCTATCTGTCCTTAAATATTATGCTCTGTGCATAATATTTAAGGTGAATATACCCAAAACAGCTGATCAAACAGCTACTTTTTCTGAAGCCAAATTTGAAGCTAAATTTAGAGACTAAAATAAAATATTCAGTCAAGAAAAAGAAACAAATAATGACAAATGCAAAAATTAATTTATCTTTTCAGAGGCCAGAGGGCATGTGATTTAGCACTACCTGTGGTCTATCTGTGCATGTGCTAACAGGAGTGTTTGTGTGTATGTGTGTGTGTGTGTGTGTGTGTGTGTGTGTGTGTGTGTGTGTGTGTTCTCTGCAGTCTGTTCTCCTGGTTTCTATGGCCATCGGTGCAGCCAGTCATGTCCTCAGTGTATCCACAGTGACGGGGCGTGCCACCATGTCAGCGGACAATGTGAATGTCTCTCCGGTTTCTTCGGCTCCCTCTGCAACCAAGGTCAGTGGCAGCTTTCTAGAGCAACTCTGTTAGAATACAATGTCCAGCTTCTTACATATGAACACACACACTGTGTATTCATCATGAAAACAAAGCTGAGAAACTTGTGTGAGACAAATCTTTTTTTGGATCCTACATGTCCCATAATGCAACCAATAACTTCTTTCATCAGTCCCCTCCCACCTGGTAAGCACTCATGTGTTTCACCCCTTCTCCTCAGTTTCCAGCACTAAGGCCCCCTCAAATTCGTTTATTGGATTTTCTACAAAAACGAAAATATAACCTCAAAGGAAACTGGAAACGTCTATAAACTGCAGAGCTAACACATCCAGACATTCATTATTTATACCATTTATCCATACAGGGAGGTAGGGAGGGGCTGGAGCCAGGGTAGGTCACCCAGGTCTATCACAGGTCTGACATATAGAAACACATAACCACACACATAACACATAACTCACATTCACACCTACGGGCAATTTAGAGTCACAGCTGGAGAACCCTGAGGGAACCCACACAGACACAGGTCCAAACCCAGAACCTTCTCACTGCAAGGAAACTACCAAAACCACTGCACCACCATGCCACCTTTGGCCGTTGTACTTGAATAAAGAATTAAACCTACTAAGGTTCAATATAGTGTCTGCAGACATTAAACATTTACTATGGAATAGATGCAAACACCAACCCCTCAACATGGGAAAAAGAATATATGGGTGCCCTAGTGCCCCAGTGCCCTAGTGCCTCAGTGTCCTAACTGCTCTCTCTCTCTCTCTACCCAAACAGAGGCAAAAAATTCCCACCCCAAAAAAAACTCCCAGTGAAGGTCCCGGTGAACTATTCATAGTACATGTCTCATATCTAATTGTTTCAATTTTAACAATTTTAACAATTTTTTTTTTTTTTTTTTAAAAAAACCTTGATACAAAAAGAATGAGAAGAGGATACATCTGATTTCCACTTCAGTAAAATCAGACATCTGCCTAATGAAATAAACCTCATATAGTTTTCTGAGTTTAGTAAAACCTGCAACTTCACAGTTTTCAACAACACAAGTTTTAACAAGCTTCCCTATGCAGAACTGTAATATATGACATATCAAAAGTTATGTTGCCATATATGTTAACTATAAAAGAGATATATTATTAACACATGTATACATGTATTAAGTATTCATAGTATACAAGTATTCAAATTTGTATATGTACATATATTAAAAATATCTATATGATGAATCTTTACATACTGAGACCAAATATGTTAATGACATATTTAATTTTATATGCAAGGTCATTAAAACAATGTACATATAAAAATTATTTATACTTACTGTAGCATGTTGGAAATCAGTGGGTGAAATTAGGGTTAGTAGGCCCAGTCCTTACCCAGCATGCTCTGAGGCAATGTCTTTATAGAGAAATAAGTAGACATAAGTAGATTGTTTTCTAAATGTATCTGCACATGGAGACTAGTAATCCTGTTCTTCACTCAAACACTCTGCAGTTACCTTAAACATATGGACATAAACATTTTGTATTTAACTACACTAGACTTGGACATAAATTTCAATATATGAAGTCGTTCTAATTTCTAAAGGTTTGGTATATAACATGTACATATGTGTATATACATTTGTACATACATTATGTTTGCGTGTGGGTTAATTTTGCATTTCATGATGCAACCTCAAGATGCAAAGTGTGTCAGTTAGGACACAACATATTCTGATCCCAACAACCTCCACAACCTCCTCCCGACAAACATCCGATCATATTTTATAGGCACCATCCTCACCATCAGCCACCCAGGTACCCTCCAAACCTGATGAACACGCTGGTTCTGTTGATACTATATCAGGAGTCTGAATGAGAAGGGGCTCAGACAGGCCCAGATAACAGCATATGTGTCAAGCAAATCCTGAAAATTACAGTTTTCACTGGAGTTTAAAGGCCCTGACATCTGTCCCAGGCCAGCGTCACCATGAGACACGTCCACCTACGGCGTGCATCTAAAATATGAAATTCAGGACCAAAGTCTGACAATGTGACAGCTGCTACAGCCCACGTTTACAAACCGACCAATCAAATGACTGATTTAAAAGTGCCAGAGCTTTTTTTGTTTTTGCTGAATTTTTAAAGCTTAAGAGTCAAGCTGAGGTTTTTTTACTCCTTCAGTGGAGCTTGTGACACGGTTGAAGAGCTTCAACTTCCTCTCCAGTGTCGGATTAGTGGGGTCTGTGATCGGTCATTTCTTTAACTCTCTGAAACAGAGGCTGACATTCAAACCTGCTTCATGCTGTGGTTGGTCAGCTGTGCGGAGGTGAGAGAGGAGCCAAGGGCTGAACTTCTCTCTCTCCAGTTCCAGCTCTCCACCAGCTTTTCATAATGTCCTCCAGAGAGAGTGGACAAGGATGTACGTTGTTATTCTCATCTCTCCACTCAGGCTCCTGGTCTACTGTCCAGTGTGGCTGTTTGGATTTCAGGTTTTCATATCTGACAGCACATCTTACAAACTAGTTCTGATAACCCAAAACTGACCTTCCTTCTGATGGATAACCTACCGTTTTGCAGCCTCCAGTTGTAATTTGACCATCAGCCATCTTGTTTTTTTGAAACCAGAATAAACCATATTTAGATGAGAAGGTGGAGCTGTGGAGGAGTGAGGGGTGGATCTGACCTGCTCTGTACTCTATCCTGATTGGGTGGTACTGTCTGTCAATCACACAGTAGCCACACATATGCATATGGATTTTCCTCTAAATGGACCATCATTTTAAAAAAAAAGATCATGTTATATTGAAAAAAACTTGAAACTAGAGACTGAGACCATAAACTCATTAGGAAAACATTTATTGAGCTAATAACTCAAGTGAAAAGTAGGGACATTTTCACGTAGACTTCAATACAATCCAACTTCTTTTAACAACCAGTGGAGTCGCCCCCTGATTGTTATTAGAGAGAATGAAGGTTTAAGGCTCTTCAGTATTGCCTTCAATTTACAGTCTATATCAATATTTTATATACAGTCTACACATCTCTCCCTCTGACACAGATTGTGACTCAGATATGTTTAGACCCATTTTACACAGGAGTGAGATCAGTGAATTCACCTAGTGATGAAATTAGAGCCTGATTGCACATAAATTGTTCCTTCTTTTACCACTGGGCCCAAAAAGAGACCACAAAATAAAACAACTTTTCTTGAAGCAAAATTCACACCGTGTGAATCTGTACAACAAAGACCAATCAAGGCCTAAACAACAGCTACCAACAAGGTGCACGTGTAACCCCTCCTAGCAATACAAATATCAAATATTTCCATGCCTGCCTCCATGGAAAACTGTGAGACCATACAGCCATGCACTGATGTAAGTGCTACACCTCCTTCAACACCGACCAGAACCTGAAATAGACGAGACCCTAATTTGTTACGACCCAGATACACACAGATGAACTTGAAATAAAGAACAAGTATGCATACAAGGATACAAGAAAGCCAAACATATCACATGAACAATCAGTAGCACAGTAGTACCACACTCCTCCTCAGCTCCACCTTCTCAAAAAACCAAGATGGCCAACAGACAAATTACAAACTGGAGGCTTCAAAATAGCAGCTCACAAAACAATGGGTGACATCACTGTGAGATGGCACTTGGGTGGGATAGAGGTAACATGATACCTTAGTCCCTGCAGCTCAGCTTACTAGTCAGAAGCCGAGCTGCAGCTCTGCAGCAGTTGCAGGCGAGACAAAGTTGACTATGTCCAGAATACAGAGCGTTACAGTATGAGAGTCTGGTTCTCCGTTCATTTTAATGACAGTCACACATGATAATATTTTTGGGGCTCTTAGTACATGAGCATTAACGTGTTTATGAACAATCAGTAGTGTTAGTCAGAGGATGTTCGAAAGAGTGGCATCATATGGCGCAGCTAAATAGTACAAACCAACTGGACTGGTCAGCTCCACCCAGCTGCAGCAATGCCAGCTCCACCTACTAGGACCTAAATGAAAACAAAGCAAGCAGCAAGACCAGAGCAGGGCCATGGCAGAGCCAGAGGGCCTCTTCAGTTTTCACAGCCTCTGGGAGCCTGTTCTAACCACCAGTCAGGTTATTTAGGGACACAAGCAATCACAGCTGGTGTACAATTTAACCACAATCAACCTTTTTAGAAAACATTGTTACACAAAAACATAAGGTGTGAAATGAAGGTCTGCATGCAAAGCAAAGCTCTTTAATGGCGTTTCCTTAGAAATAATATTAATGAAAGAAATCTCAACCTTGAGCTTATTCTGTGCTCCCACCTCTTCATGTGTTTCTGAATTATCTATCCATCAGTTCCTCCTGTACATCAGTATTTCAGTCTGCAGGTTAAACAGGTGTTAATTCTCTTATGTAGGCAGTTGGCCTTCATGCGTTGATTCATTGCCAAGTGGAATTTTAAATAGAGACAGTGGAGGAGTGTGCTGTGAAATATTCATCATCATTAAACATGAAGATGGCCTTAGTTATGCCCCGTCCTGCATTAGCCATTCTGCTGGCCACTGCATCTTTCAGCAGGGCCCATAGATAACTGGCCGAGCCGTGATGAATCAGATGTCCAGCACAGGGGCTTTTAACCGCCTGAGGAGCCAATCCTGCTCCATCCCTGCTCTCTCCATGTTGGATACCCCTTTGTACAAGCTAATGATGTTATTGACTGGTAAATTCTTAAGGGGTCTGTTGCATCTCAGAAGAAAACAACTCATTGTGTGTTAATTGTTAACTGAGACAAAATAGGTTTTCACCGCTCTAATGGAGGAATCAAATTCCTCCTCCAAGTGGAAACAAATCGCAAAACTTACATAACAGGAATGTCATGCTACGACTGAGTGAGCACAACATTTTACCTTCAGACAACCACAACAAATCAGGACCCTTAACTCCTGAGGCTGCAGGGAAATGAAACACAAAATGAAATAATCTTGAACAACACAAAAACACACAAATGCTGTTTTTACGTCTGTCTGCTTTAATCACCATGTCCAGAAGAACAGCTTATTCTGTTCAAAAGATGTGCACTGTCAAATATGTCTTTGTTCACTTGTGACAAATTTCACTATTGTGCAGTTGTTAGTTACACACTATGGGGTTGGTTTTGTCTATGGTTTCATAATGGGGAAAATTTAAGAAATGGAAATCAAGTGCATATTGTCCTTATATAACAATGTAAAGAACAACACAAGCAACAATCATTTTTCACAATGTGAAAACAACCCTGAAGAGACTGTGACAAACATCCAAACAGATTTTTTGTTAACCATAATGGTAACATCCATGTGTTTTATCTAAACGACAGACAAATCAGACTTCTTAATCGTAGTAACTGTTTTATAAGAAACTTATTGTGTAAAAACTAGAAGTGTTGGATATTTACATTTTGAAAGGAAAAACATTAACAGTTTTCTCACTGCAGTGTTAAAGTGCTTATTCCAAAAGGTGTCTGTGTGTTGACCTCTGACCCCAATTCTGGAAATTTCTTTTTAAAGTAGCGCCCCCAGTGAGCGACAATCAACCTCGTTCTCTCCTACTGTAGCTCTTTTATCTCCTCTGTAAATAAAATGTTGTTCTGTGCAGCTTCTTTAATTTGACTTCTTCTACATGTTCCCCTCTTACTGTGCTTTATAAATATTTAATCGTTTTAATATTTTTTGGTTAAATGTACAGTCTTTACACCAGAGCTCAAATTGATCCTGAAAAATCAGGGGGGCGACCCCATTACAGAGTGGTTAGGTCAGGTCCACAGCCTCGGGACCATGACAATGAGAGTACAGTCACCTCTGTGTTGAAGGTGAGGAGGATCATGTCCAATGATCTGAGGGGCCAAGATTTACTGTAGGGGGTTAAAAAATCTGTGATGTAGGGAACTGATTCATTGACGACTTTAACAAACAAACCTTAATATCATCCCTAAAGCAAAATGGGGGCCATTGGAGAGAGGCCAGGAAAGAGCAGAGGCTGGTTTACATAATGTTCATGTTTTAAATGATGGTCCCATTTAGAGGAAAACAGACCATAAAGCAGGGTATGAATTATGGCATAGCTACTGTGTGATTGACAGACTGTACCACACTCCTCCTCAGCTCCACCTTCTCAAAAAAAACCAAGATGGCCAACAGACAAATTACAAACTGGAGGCTTCAAAATAGCAGCTCACAAAAAAATGGGTGACATCACTGTGAGGTGGCACTTGGGTGGGATAGAGGTAACATGATACCTTCCCCTGGAACTAGTCAGAAGCCGAGCTGCAGCTCTGCAGCAGTTGCAGGCAAGACAAAGTTGACTATGTCCAGAATACAGAGCGTTACAGTATGAGAGTCTGGTTCTCCGTTCATTTTAATGACAGTCACACATGATTATATTTTTTGGGGGCTCTTAGTACATGAGCATTAACGTGTTTGTCAAGCCGACTCACCGCCGCGCTGCTGCACACATGAATGGCATGAACATAATTCACTGACATGGCTCTTTGAGACTTTTTAATTTCCTCTGACCTAATGGCTCACACACTGATTACACAGAGCTTTTCTGATGCTCAAAAAAAAAGAATTCATTGTTTGCAGCCTTCAATAATGATTGTGTACGACCTGCAGTTCAAACTGTGGCCACTTTCATCAGCCAGTGCTCTAGTTTGTGAGCCCTGAAGACAAAACAATGTCACCATGTAAAATGATCTCATTATTCACAAAAGAAAAGCCAAGAATGGATGAAAGTCAGAGGAGACTCAAACAACTTTCCATGTGAGACAGTTTTTTCTTATTCTATTAATCATTTCATGACCCCTTTGTTGTCATGTGACCTGTTATGGGGCTGCAATGCCCAGCTTGTATACTGCTGGTCTAAGGTGTACTTAATCCATTTTAACTGTCTTATGCCTGCAGATTTACTGTCCAGTACAATGCTGATGTTTAGCTGTCATGCTAACATTAAGCATGTTAGCATGTCTGCATACTACTGTTACCATTTTAGTATGTCATGTTAGCATTAAGCTATATTAGCATTACACTTTGTGATGTCAAGCAGTCACCACCCTCAGCCATGGGGGTTGAGTGTTTGGCTGAAATCTGATGAGGATCAGATCCTCTCTTCTGAATGGCTCACCAGCCTGTTGTTACTAGAGATCCAGAGAGAAATTTGAGAGAGGAGGAGCATCGCTGTGTCCCCAAAACTCAAGGACACAGTGTATGAAGATGTGGTTCTTTGTGGCTCTTATAGACCACAAGGGCCAAACCAAAACAAGACAGTCTGGTCTGAAGAGGGTTTTCACAGCATCAGCTGTTCCTGCCCTTACCACTGCATCACAAAGCACAGCATCTATTGCCTAGAAACCTTGACAACACACTACTTCTTTTTCACAGAAACTTGATCCTCAGGTCCTGTTGGTATTTTTTGCTGCAATATTATTTTCATTACAGTGTGCAATAATTCGTGGGATAGGTTGGACTGCAAAGGATCCACCTGTTGGATCCTTAGTTTCCCATAACAAAGAGGATGCACTTTGTCAGCTGCATATGAAGCCTTCAAAATAGGACAGTACAGTTGTGTACACTGTGACACAATCAATCTTCAAATGCAGCGTCTCAGTCTTCAGTCAGAACCTAAACTGCTGGTAATTTTGCTGGTGGTTCTAGAATAAAAGTCTAAGTAACTAACATTATTACGATTCATCCTCTGAGGAACGTGAACCAGATTTAACAACAAGCAGCCCTGTAGTTGTTGATATATCATTGGTGACCAAAGGACTGAGTGACCTCACTGTAAATTATCATGTTATGTAAAGAAAAAAAAGGGTGTTAAGTTAAAAGCAGATCACCAGGGAGCTACAGCCCAGTCCCTCTCCTGCTAATTATTTCTGCTAAACTTTCCTCAAATATCCACAAGTCTTTTACTTTGAACTCAGCTTTACAGACACTAGTCACACATTGGTAACTGTTACATAAGTGGAGG
The DNA here is from genome assembly GCA_038496675.1 of Rachycentron canadum. Classification (NCBI taxonomy): domain Eukaryota; kingdom Metazoa; phylum Chordata; class Actinopteri; order Carangiformes; family Rachycentridae; genus Rachycentron; species Rachycentron canadum. The sequence continues at coordinate 23,163,306 of CM076648.1, read as the reverse complement.
GATTTCATTGTAGCATTCATAATAACTTTAATTGCAGCTGTATTCACAGTAAAGAATCCCCTTCTGGGTTTTATGGTGAAACAATGTGCAGAGCAGGCAAATGGCTATTAGAGCTATAGACAGGTTCAACTTATTAATAAAGACAAATCATTGTATGTAACAGGTGGAGAAATGCAAGAAGAGTAATGTAAAAATAATTAATATTTCACGTATAGCTTATTTATGTATTTATTTATTTGTTTATTTGAACTTCTGCATTAACATTAACTTCAGGAAGAAATACCACACATTCATGAAACTAGTACGGCTGCAGTGTTTTATGAAGACTGCACACAATCGTATTGTGCACTGTTATAAATGTTTAATGAAAATACTCCTTAAAAATTTAAAGTTTGATGACATTAGGTCATGATCATATTTCTAACTTTTTCTCTTTAAAATGTAATGTGATTCCTCGCTTTTTTTATCCTGCCCAGAGACCACACAATGGAGATTCTTATAGATATTTGTTTAACATAATAAACTCAGATTTGAGATAAAACCCAACATTACATTGAAATATTACACACAGAAGCAGCAATATGTCATCTGGTGTTAATTGGCAATAATCAAAACACCCCACAGCAGATTAATATACTTTCTGTGTCTTCCTATTTTATCGAGAACATTTAGTGAAAAAATAGGAAATATTACATAAGCAACAGGATGTGCATTTCCCTAAAATGATTAAGTGGAAAACAAAGTAAGTTTGTAGAGTGAAAAATAGATTTTTTTTTTTTTTTTTTTTTTCTTCTTGCTGACTACCTGTTTTCTCAGCCTGAGCTTATTTAATAAGAGCCACTCAGCAGTGATGGTTAATTTCAAAGAATAAGAAAATGCCTATAAATTGTTACTAATTGCTCATCAAATTAAAGATAATTGACGATCATAGTGATTAACATGGGTTTTGAATGTTATGCTGAAAGAGAAGGTCACAGTTGATGAATCATCCTCCAGTTTCAGTGAGAGATGTTTGTTCTACTTTCAGTATTTTATTGTTTTATATTTTATATTTGTCTTTATTCTGGTGAACATCTTTTGTTAGAAATTTATTTTCCTTGTTCTCTTTCACGCAATATATATCTATATACATATATCTATCTATATATATATATAGAAATGATATTACAAATCAATATTTTTGTCTCTGATTTATTAATGTTTTAGTATATTTGACCTGAATAAGATCAAAGAAGTATCTTTCTCAAAGTTATAGCACAGTTGGCTATACTATACCCACATTTCCAAAACATAATTAATGGAGATGGATTTGCATCTTCTCCTCATTTTTTTGAATTTTAGAAATCAGTCTTCCAGACCATATGTGTGTGGTTATAATTTAACCCTCTGAATGGTGACTTAAATTTTCTCCTATCCAAAATGAAATTAAGCCAAAAGTTAAATTTTCATCTGCAGTTCTGAAGTCGAGAAAAACTTGACTGGTTTATATTAAAGGTAAATCTAAAGGTAGATGTTAAAGGTCCGTGCAGTCTAAAGGTAGACCTCCATGTTGTCTTTGATTACCAATCAGGAATACAGTGTAGTATCAAAGGTCTCAGTCCACAGAGATATGCTCACGGTCTGTATCAGAAACTGAACCTTGAAACCAGCTATCAGGACTTTGTGATGTCACAACAAAGCAGTCTCTGCCCCTCAGCCATGCCCCCAAGCTCTGGCCACCCGGACCCACCATCAAACCTTGTAGGATTTGGTTTCTCTGAGTGTTTATCAGAAATCTGTTATATTTTTTATCAGATTTTCTGAGTGATCTAATAAGATGACTGAACTATTGTAGAGAGGAGATATAAAACTACACTGAGATGGTTTACGGTTCTTAAAACCATAAATATGTCTTCTTATGGATTGCAACACTTAATTAAAACTGTAAGGACCTTTAATAGTTTTCATCCTCACTGACGTTCAACTGTGAAAAACCTGAATGATCTGACATTAAATTTCTTCCATAATGACATATATAGACACCATATGAAAGATTGTGATACATTGATTCTATACAATGTTAATCCTGACTATAACTTGATAAAAACCCTGAATTTATGACAATGATTTATAGTTGGAACAAACATGGTATCCTGTGATTCACACTCCTCCTGAGTGTGAATCAGTCTTCCAGACCATATGTGTGTGAAGGATTTGGTTTCTCTGAGTGTTTATCAGAAATCTGCTATATTTTTTATCAGATTTTCTGAGTGATCTAATAAGATGACTGAACTATTGTTCATCATCTTGATCTTGGTCATCTTGATGATTCACACTCCTCCTGAGTGTGAATCACCGACATCTCGCTGCTGCCATATTCTTAAAAATACTTTTTAAATATGGGTGATCTTAATGTTGTACACTTAATATGAATATGTTGGATTGTGACCAAGTTGTGTAGTTTTCATGTATAGATGGAAGTTTATTAGAATATAGAATAGAATATTGTTTTTATTTTCTCACTTGATGCTGTTTTTATTTTTATGTTGTTATAATGAAGACATGTTGACTAACTGACTGATGTGTGTGTGTGTGTGTGTGTGTGTGTGTGCGTGTGTGTGTTTTCCAGTGTGTCCCGGTGGAAAGTATGGCAAGGCCTGTGCTGAGACGTGTCTGTGCACCAACAACAGCACGTGTAATCCCATCGATGGCTCCTGTCAGTGCTACCCCGGCTGGATTGGCGAGGACTGCTCCAAACGTGAGAATCACTAAATAATCTGTCTTCCTCTTCCACCCAGTCAGTCTCTCTGCTGTCCGCCCAGCACATCGAGCACTGAGAGACAACAGGGGACAAAAAAAAAAAATCTAAAGGCAATTATTGGCTCTGACATTAATTATCCCCCTTACACTGAACAGAGCTACAACAATCCCTCAATCAGCTGTGGAGTTAATGAAGCTGCAGATTGTCCAGATCCTCCTGTGTGTAGGCCTGTATGGGAAGAGATCGTCCATATCTTTGTTCATCTTTCTCCAACTGTGTGTGTGTTTGTGTGTGTGTGTGTTTGTGTGTGTGTGTGTGTGTGTGTGTGTGCGCGCGCGTGTGTGTGTGTGTGTGTGTGTGCGCGCGCGTGTGTGTGTGTGTGTCATTTGCAGCATGTCCTCAGGGCTCATGGGGCCCAGACTGCATTCACACATGTAACTGTCACAACGGAGCCCAGTGCAGCTCCACAGACGGAGAGTGTAACTGCAGTGCTGGATGGACGGGACTCTACTGTACTCAGCGTAGGCCTCACACACACACACACACACACACACACACAGATCTAATCGGGAAAACAGTGATACACTTACAGATACAGTCTCATTTTTTGCAGTAGAGTGACTGAGGGCTCCTGCTCTGAATACTTCATATCTACACCTCCATCTAGCGGCAGATACTAAAACTGCATCCTTGAAAATGTTCAATCCTTTTTTCCTTTCCTTTCCTCTTCTTTCCTTTCTCACTGTGCTTCCTCCTTTCCTTTATCACCTGGCATCATTTCACCGCTACAGCTCCTTGGTTTCCTTATACAAATCCTCATTTCAGGAAGCAAAAGAGTTTCCTTTTATGTCATATTTTAGAAAGAAAGAAACTTGGGTGTCATGTTTGCTGACCAATGATCCTTCTCTGACCATGTTGCATCAGTTTCCTGGTCATGCTGCTTTGCTCTATACAACATCAGGAAAATCAGGCCTTACATGACTCAGTCTGCCACCCAGCATCCTGGTCGTGTGCTCAGTCAAACCCTCACAGATGGTCCAGGATGCAACGGTCGTCTGGTCTTTAATCAGCCCAAGAGAGAGCACAGTCACTCTGCTACACGTCGACCTACACTAACTACACATGGTCACCTGAATCAAGTTCATGTATCTAATGCTCCTTCAGAGAGACTTCTTGGTCTGAACCATCTACTTGAACTCAGTCATTCAGCTCTATGCTGTTTCTCAGCCTCTGTTTTCCTTCAGTAAATGTAATCTGTCATCACCATCCCTGCAAACAAGACCATGTCAGTCCAGGCTGTTCTCGTCTGTGGTTCCCTGATGGTGGAACCAGCTCCTGAATCAGAGCAGAGACATCCCTCTGTCTTCAAGAAACTCCTCTCTTTAAACCCTAACATGTCTAAGTAGTACGTACTATGCACTTTCTCATACAATCTCCTGCACTTATTCAATAGGTGTTGGACTTAATACTTACACCAAGGTCTCTGCTGCACTGAATCTGTGCTGATGTCCCTCACTGAAAGTATCTGAAACCTTATGTATTAACAGCCAGTTCACAGACAGAGTTTTTGTCCATTTGCCCAGAACAATGACAGAGTCTCATCAGTGATGGTGACATGTTAGTTCCTGACATTTGGGCCAAGATGACATCACTACAGGCTGTAACCAATAAGTAGTTTATCCATATTATCAAGCCTGTCTGAAAATATAAATCTAATATGAACACATGCTCAAGATTTTCTATAAGCAGTAAAAATATGTTTGCTCATTATGAGGTGACAAAACTGATCTGTAATCTTGTTCTAAAGAGGTTTAAGGAAGGGGTTTTAAAGTTTGCATATTTTTTCATGTTGCTGAAACTAGAAGAAGAAAAGACAGTTAACTAGTCAAGGGAGAGTTCAGGTTCTCTGAGCAGTAGTTTTAAACCCCTGAGTCGCAAACTGGGTTCACTTCAATCAGAAATGATCCATGTCATTCCCACTGTGACAGAACAGATCAGCCAGTCCCAGAAAAGCTGCTTCCAAACTCAGCTGCAGATTGGTGGATCATCCCTCAGACACTGAGTCTGAAGAAAAGAGAAATGAAAGCGTAATGCCGACGGTGTGAGGTCATACACTTGTCCTGTCCTCCTCTTCAGGATGTCCTACAGGCTTCTACGGCTCCCAGTGCGCCGAGGTGTGTCGCTGTCAGAACGGAGCGGACTGTGACCACATCACTGGACAATGTTCGTGCCGGACGGGCTTCATAGGACAGAGCTGTGAACTCAGTGAGTGTTGGTGTGCAGCTTCATGCAGATTTGTTTTTTAGCTCTTTTCTTCTTTAGCACAGTCTTGATATGGATGAATACTATACAGTTTACAGCTGGTTCGTTAATATGTCTGGGTGCATAAATAAATGTAAATAAGTGCTATGATGATAATAATAAACTTTTTATTGATACAGCTTTTATATATAAGATGCGGTTCAAAGTCCTTTGACAAATATAAAAAAGAGGGAGTTAAGTCAAGGAAATCATTTAAACAAATGGCAACATTGGGTTATTATACATTTCTATTTGAAGTATTTTTATATGTCAGTATTAATTTTTAGAACTAGACAACAAAGAACATCCCTGTTTTATTGTTTTATCCATATTTATGAGTAGTTTCTACTGAGGATTTATTATACTCCATCATATACAATACAAAGAAGTGTTGTACAGTATATATGCCATAATTAAATAAAATATGTAATAAATAATCCCAAATATAGCTGATCAATACAATGAATTGAACTCTACTGACATTACATTTGGGTCAATGCAGCTCAAGTACAGGCGACAGACAGGAAACACTGTAGACACACGAAAATAAAAAACAATAATAAACACTAAAATGAATAAAAGCCAACAAAAGAAGAAGCATTAAAACAAGTAAAGAGAAATATAATATATATATATATGGGTGATTTTGTGTCATTATCATACATAAAAACTAAATATCCATCAGTATTGTGTGATCTGTTTTACACATTTCAGCTGTTTCATGAGCATAAAATGAAATTCAACCCACAAAGGAAAAACGTGAGGATCATCAGACGTCTGAGTTTCCACATGACAACCTTTAATATTAGTGTTTGCCCTGTCAAAGCTGAAACTGTATTAACCGTCTGCTCCCGTGTGCAGAGTGTCCTGCAGGGACGTTTGGCTACGGCTGCCAGCAGCTGTGTGAGTGCATGAACAACGCCACCTGTGACTACGTAACAGGAACCTGCTACTGCAGCATCGGCTTCAAAGGCATCCGCTGCGACCAGGGTGAGAGCTAACGGGGAATCATGGGGCTAGATGAGAGGCTCTGAGGCTGCTGCTTCAGATGAATCATAGAAAATAAGACGACAGAGGAAATGCAGCTACACCAAAGAGATTAAAAAGCAGAATGAAAAACAAAAATCTACATTAGAAGGTGAAAGAGTCTATAAGACAAAGGTACAAAGAGTTATCTGTGGGTTTGATGGACTGAAATGGTGTTTGTTCTTTATTTTATGTTTTCTGTTTTATCAGACTTTTATTTTGAGTGTAAGGGCCTTTATCATCTATAATAATGAGTACGTTTTTACTAGTGATGCACAATTAATTGAAATATAATCAAAATTGCAATTTTCAAATCACAGAAGCAGACATTTTTTGATAAGGGTAAAATGTGTAACAACATTGTTCTGCTCAGTTGGAACCACAAGCACACACTCCTTCTCTGTTCAGTGGTAATTATAATAATTTGGTGAAAGTTTCTGAATTAATAGGCAACAAATATGGGAGGACTTTTATTTTCATCTTTAAGTTTCATTTCAAAATAATGGGTGACATAGCTGCAGGTGTGACTTTATGTAAAATACTGTTAACCTGTTGACCGTCCCTGTTTTTCTCTCAGCGGCACTGATGATGGAGGAACTCAACCCCTACACCAAGATCAGCCCAGCAATGGCATCGGAGCGGCAGTCAGCCGGCGCCGTGCTTGGTATCATCTTCCTACTGCTGCTCATCATGGCCATGCTCGGCCTGGTGGTCTGGTTCCGCTATCGGCAGAGAGAGAAGGGCCACCACGTGCCTAACGTCACCTACACACCCGCTCTGCACATCAACTCCACCAACTACTCACTCTCAGGTAAGACGTCCTCAGCTGTAAGCGTCTGTTTGTACGACCTCTAACTGAGCTTCAGTGATGATTATGGTCATCGTTGTTTTTTCAACTGATTGTTTAGTCTGAAAATAGAGCAAACTGTCCATCACATGTCTGATTAAATTCATCATCAATTCAAAGCCCAGAGAAACGTTTCAGCCCTGATCTACACTGTGAGAGCATAAATGTTCCTCGTCTTGTTTCCAGCTGATGTTCCTTCACGTTCACACATGTATGTTATGGGGATGTGTAGATGTAAGATGTGAGTATCTGTTCTGATGCCGTGCGGTGACAGCAGGGCTGCAGTGCACGGGCCTGCTTTCCTCTGCAGATTCCTCTTCCAGTAACAGTTCTGTAGACCGCTGCTTCTCCAACCCGAGCTACCGCACTCTGGGGCCCTGCACCTACGCAGCACACTACGCCAAGCCAGACAAGAGGGGCTCTGCCAAGGTGGGTCAAGACACTCTCACAAAGCACTGCTCAGCAACAGGACGCTGACAAATATCATAACACCAGCCGAAGTTCGATTGATTTGATTTGATTTGATTTGATTTGATTTGATTTGATTTGATTTGAAAGGGCCTTAGTGAATCAATGCTCTGTGCACAGCTCTTCCAAGAAGCAACAGCACAAATCACAGTGTTCTTTGTTTATTATGAGACATGTTAATTCATTCTAGCAGCGATGAATGAGAAACACTGTGGTACAGTCAGAGTGGATGTACTCTGTGCCCCTTAGGCAGGTGATATTACTCTCCTCATAATGTAACTTAAAATATTAGTGAAATTCTGCACCACTGACTCAAGAAACAGGTTTTTGTTGGTCAGTCATTTTCAGAGAAATGATGAATGTGGAACTGTGCATTGAGAAATAGACAAAGACAAATGTGCAATCAAACCATAGTAAATTTACGTTACATACAGTAGAGTATATACGTATATGTGTGTGAGACTGGTTTCACTATTTCACACATAGAGAAAACACTTTTAGTAGTGAAATATGTGTTGTCACAGTGGAGATTTGTACAAACACAATGAGAAGTTTTGATCTGTGAGGGAAATGATGATGTGACTGTAGTGAGAACTGCATTTACGGCTGTGAACTGCTTCAAAGAGCAGAACTGTAAAAAAAAAACGGTGCTGGATGGGTAAATGACAAAGACACAGGTGAAAGGTGGAGTATGAACTGACATCTTCATGATCAACTTATTTTCACTGCCAGCCAAAATTTAATGCAAACTAATTGGATCATATTAACACATGTCTCATCTCGCAATACTCACGTCTTAGTAAGTAAGTGTCCATTAAACCTGTGTCTTAACGGCAGTTTCCTTATCAGGGACACAGAAGTGATGAAGGCTGCATGAGGCTGCAGGACATTGATACTTTAAAGAGTTTAAAGTGCTTTAAAAATCAAATACACTCAAGAGAATATAAGAAATTGATTAAACTGCTTAAACTAATTAATTTGGACTAATGTTACTCTGTGGTAACAGCACGTTAACACTACTTCCAAGGCCATTCAAAATGAATGAATTCAATTACATTAAAAGGCAGCCATGTTTATGAAAACGTACTCAACTATAAAACCCTTCAACCAGCTCACAAAGCTAATGTTAGCTAAATTAGCAACAGCTGATGTGTGTCTGTGACCAAAGCTCCTCCCATCATTGAACTTCCCTGAAATATATAAGATGTCCTGTTTGGATAAAGTCTTTACATCCTGCTGTGTCATTTCAGGTGCATGAAGTCACTTCTTTAAGAGTGTGTGTGTTGTGTCAGCTCTCTCTGTCTCTCTCTCTCTCTCTCTCTCTCCCTCTCTCCCTCTCTGTGTTTTCCAGATGAAGACAAAGAAGCGACACAGGAACAGTGCTCCAGAGTGGGGCGCCTACTGCAACCTCAGTGAGCTGGGTCAGTCCAAGTCTCCTCAGCTCCTGCTGTGTTCCCTCTGACCCTGTGTTCTCATCCAGCTGCACATCCAGATGTGGTTTAGACATAAGAGGAAGCTTCCTTTTTAAGGACCAGGAGGATCCTGGCCAGTTTTTAAAACCAGATTCCACTGAGCATCACAGCCAATTACAAATCAAAACTTTTCATGTTTGTGACCCCCTAGTGACTGGGTACAGACCCTCACAGTCATATGAAGAACTATGGACTATTTTTCCAACAGAGGATTTCGTAGCATTTAAAACTTATGAATATAGTGATGTTAAATAGATAATTAAACATTATACAGTGATAACTTCAGAATTGACCACAGGTTGTATTGAGGCAAATGTTTGTCCCATTGCTGTAAATAATTAGAACAGATTTCAGCTCAGTGGGACTAACGTCTGATTTATTGCAAATTTTTGAAGTTTAAAAATGAAATGCAGAGGATTTAGATTTTCTTTGATAAAAAAAAAACACTGTGTGATTGTCCTATAATGTCAAAGTTAATGTCAGCATTTGTCAGCACAACCCTCTGTCTCTCTAGGTGTTTACTGCATCGACCGGCGCTACAGCTACCACCTGGAGCCGCGCTACAGAGGTACAGTGTGAGGTTGGCCTGTGTGACTTCATCACCTCCAACTCCCCAGCCAATCAGCTTGCTCGAAACAGTTCCCTCAGCCAATGACTGCAGCCTCTCTTTGCATTTTTAATTTCAGCTGCATCTCATGAGACGTGTCACACAGTGAAACTACATGTAGTTACGATCAGATACAAAGAACTTTTCTTCAGTTATCAACTTTTTAGCTGACTGTACCCCAGTACCAGAGCTTACTCCACTGTAGGTGCAGGTACATGTTTAGACCACAGAAGGCAGCTTCACTATTTTTCTATACAACAGAATTTCCAATAAAATCATCAAATCTAGGACTCAGTATCTGATCTGACTAATCTTATCAGTGAAAAGCACAGAAGAATTGGTTTTCTTTTTTATTTTGATCACATATGAAGGAAGAGAGACTGGAAGATAAAATCAGAAATAATAATTAGAAATCAATGCGATTACAGTCCCCAAACTCCTCATCCTGGTGGGTTTATATAGACCTAAAGGATTAAAAAGGATTTTATTATTGACTGGATAATTAGAAAATGCATGCTGCCATAACAGATGTTATTTGATCTGTTATTAGTTCAAACTCTCAGTCTGTGTTCAGTTATCTGACCTGTGTCCACACCGTAGACTGTCTTAGTTAAATCTGCACCAATCATTATTGTAGCCATGTTAGCAGTATGCTTTTAAGGTAATGTCCCATCAGTCTCAGCAGTAGTTCTCAGTGCTACTTAGCAAATGCTAGCATGCTATCACCATAGACTGTATATAAAAGTGGATGTAGACTCTGGGTCTGAAAGGTGAAGCCAATGCTGGAGAGCCTTAAAATAAGTCAGACTGTATCGAAGTCTATGTGAAAATGTCCCTACATTCCTACGTTTTCCTAATAAGTTTATGGTCTCGGTCTCTAGTTTCAAGTCTTCTTCAATACCTAAAATACAATACATCTTCAATGATGTAATTTTTTTTTAAATGATGGTCCCATTTAGAGGAAAATAGACCATAAAACGGGATGAATTAGGGCGTAGCTACTGTGTGATTGACAGACTGTACCACACAATCAGGATAGAAGACAGAGCAGGTCAGATCCACCCCTCACTCAACCTTCTCCTCCAAATATGGTTTCTTCTGGTTTCAAAAACCAAGATGGCCGACAGACAAATTACAAACTGAGGGCTTCAAAACAGCAGCTCACAAACCAATGGGTGACGTCATGGAGGGTTACATGAATCTCAATTTAAAAAGTTCCCAAATATCTCAGGTAGAATTTGAGGTATTTTTTTCTAAAAGCATGTATATTTTCATTTTACAGAAACATGGGGTTTGAAGAAGAAGAGCCATTTGCTCTTTTGTGTTGATGCAAAACAATAAGGACAAAATTTGTTTTTTAAAAAAAGAGAGAGAGAGAAAACTGCACATGTGACATACAGAAAAAAACTTGGCATGAAAATCTCCTGGATCCATGTTGTGTACCTGAACGCTCCATTAACCTGTTGACCTGAAACATGCTGATTATTGTGAACTTATTGATTTGATTTGGTTGATATGTACCTGCCTGTGCTGACAGGTGTGTTTGTTTCTCTGCAGGATGACTCCGCCTCCTCTGTGTGTTTCCCTCTCTGCTGCTTTGACCCAGCACCACTCCTGACCCCCACCCCCTCCCAGAGGGAACCTCTCCTGCACAACAACTGAATGCTGTGTGTTTTCCTGTCACTGAATGTGTTTTTCCTCCAGCTGCAGCTTCTCAGATTGTCTGTGTTTTTAACCTGAACTGCTTTTGAATGTTGATGTTGGCCTTGCAAACTAACTTCAGTTATTATAATGTGTCTGTTTCCTAAAGGATAACTCTCATGATATTCTATATTTGTCTTATTTCCAACTGCAGTTAATAATGAAAACATAAATATTAAAAGCACTGAGTTGCTGTCATGCTGACACATTCACCATGTAGTTTATTCAAATACACACTATCCTGCTGCCCCAGTAACTTGCTCCAACACCAAGTGTTTTAGGAAACGACTGAGCCTTTTTGAAAATGAAAATATACAGTTATATATATATATATATATATATATATATATATA
>CM076648.1:23057222-23151407 GCA_038496675.1 Rachycentron canadum | reverse complement strand
CAGTATATATATATATATATATATATTACATATACAAGTTCATTTTTTTCGTAATTTAATATAAAAAGTGTCACTTTCATATATTCTAGATTAATTACATATCATGTGAAATATAATATTTAATATTCAATTTGGAGTTTGTGTAAATGACCATTCACACAGTATAAATACCAGGTATCTCTCGGTCTAGTTCTGTACACACAACCACATGGAGGAGACTGCAGACTCGACAGGAGGATAAGCCACAGAAGGTCATGGCTGAAAGATCTGGCTTCGCTTTTTGAATTAAATAATGGAAAAAATAATAATTTTTTTTACAATATTCTTATTTGTTGAGATGCATCTGTATATAAAAGATTTACATCTTCAGCAGAAACGAATGAGCTCGGAGCAGAGTGTCACGAACTTGGCTCTGCAGTCAGAAAGTACACAACACTGTTGGTTTCTTTAAAGAGAATATTTGTAGCTTTATCCTTTACAGACATATATGGAAATGTAATTTAAAGCTGGACTTTACTCACATGACATCTCATTGCTCAACATGATCCCTCTGATCAGAAATGTAACTGGTCATCATGGTAACCATTGTAATAACCCAGCCTGTTTCATTCATGTATTTGCAGGAAATGTTGAAATGTAAAAATATTTGAGCAGCAGCTCTGATTCAGTCTGATGAAGTAGTTTATTTGTGTCTTTAGTTTTGAAAGGGTTTCAAACATGGGGTTCAGGGGACACCATGGGGTCCTTGAAGGGGTTCCTGAGGGTCTTAAAGTGTGTTATTTCTCACCACGTGGTCTTAAACATGCGTCCATTCTGTCTGTAGACTACATGAAGGGCTCCCTGTCCAGCACCTGCTCCCTCAACAGTGAAAACCCGTACGCCACCATCAACGACCCCCCAGGCCTGTGTAAACACCCAGAGAGCAGCTACGTGGAGATGAAGTCGCCAGCTCACCACGAACAGATGGCACACTGCTGCTCTGCCGCCCTCATCACCACAACCACCACCACCACCACAGCCCCCGCCAAGAACGTCTACGACATGGGTATGTTGGAGAAGGTGGAGGGGGTGGGGAGTGGTCATGATGAGATGTTAGCTTAGCATTAGCATGAGTGGTATATCTTCTCATGTCCCAGAACTGGTCCTTTAAGTTGTCATCACTGGTGTGTTGTTGTTGTTGTTTTTCTCTTTGATTGTCATCTGTTTCATAGAAAAAAAAATTTAAAAAACCCATTTTAAGTTTTTTTATTAAAATCTTTATTTTTATGCAAACAAAGTGTGGACCAGCATTAACCTCAAATAATGTGTGTATCATCTAAATTAATATTAAATATCATATTATCATAATACAAAATGTTAGATTTATCATGTTGTATAAACAATACATACAATCTGTCATAACACCACCACACGACTATCACTTTCACTTTACACCATTTTGTATTATATTTTAGTATATTCTATAGGCTACTATCATAGTAACATATTTTTTGATTCAGGGTTAATTTATTTTTTTTTATCATTATGACACTGACCTGACCTCATATACAGTATCATTAACTGTTATTCTTATAATTGTTATGTATATGTGCATGTGTGTTTGTAGGTATATATGTTTTTCTTTTACATTCTCACTACAATTATATTTATATAATATCAATAATTTCCACCATTACCTCCTTATGCCCCTCCCCCCCCCCACACACACACACACACATTAGACAAACACACACACTCTCATTTTCTGTCAGTTACATATACCCTTTGTGTCACACTTGTTGTTGTTATGTTAAGTCACTAATATAAAAAAAAGACATGCATTGCATTGATTGTTTATTTATTTCATTTTCTTTTGAACTTATAAAAGAGTTAAAAATTTAACGTTTACAAAGTTTATATTTAAAGAGCTAAAAGATGTAAAATAACTGGTTTAAATAACAGTATTTCTCATTGAAAATTTTGATTTACCTTTGCAGAATGTAATTGTTTGTTTAATAAATTAGTAATTTACTATATAGCGTGTCTTAAAATAGTTAAAACTGTCTCTAGTCTATGATGATCTCTAGTCCTCTCTCTCTCTCTCTCTCAGAGCCGACCATCAGTATCATCCAGGGAGCCGGCGCTGTGGTTGTTCCCAGTTACCCTCAGAACCCGTACGACCTGCCCAGGAACAGCCACATCCCCAGCCACTACGACCTGCTGCCTGTTCGCCCCAGCCCCTCTCACAGCCACAACCTGACCCTGCACAGCCACAGCCCCCCGCTGCCTGGCAGCCCCACCAGCTCACTCCTCTAGACCTCTAGACCCCCCACCCCTCCTGCACCAGACTGGACCAGTGCTCCCAGATCATCCAGAACCAGGAAACTGTGAACTGGGAATCTAACAGGAAAATATTTGTTTTGTTTTTGATTTGGTACAGGACATTCAAAGGACAGAGGACATGTTTAGTTGGGACTAATATTTATTTATTTGTGTGTGTGTGTGTGTGTGTGTGTGTGTGTGTGTGTGTGTGTGTGTTTGTGTGTGTGTGTGTGTGCGCGTGTGTGTAGAAGGGGTGGGACCCCCTGCAGTGCCCAGACGATTGCACTGCAAGTTTGATATTTTATCACTGTATTATATCCAAACTGTTGAGCTTTCGTTCCAGTCAGTGCTTCATATTTGTGTTATATTGTAAATTCCCCCTCATCATTAAGGCGTCATCAGAGGGAATATACACAGGACACACAGGCTCACCTTTTTCAGGTATCCCAATCTCTGTCATTTTTTTAAACTCATCCTCGGTCAGACGATGGAAAGTCAAGGACGTGAGGAGTCACACGTGTAAATTCATCTGGGACCATTTCATAAAACTGGAGTTGTACTGAAGATTAAATATGTGTGTGTGCCAAGCACTAGACTGAGCAGTAACCTCATGAAGCCAAAAAGGAAGTTGCAGAAACCTGCAGTTCCTCTAATGACCACTAGAGTCTGGCTCCAACCGTGAGTCAGTCCCCATAGCCTCCCATGTGAAAATGTACAACTTTACAGCAGAAACAAACATGTTTACAGTACGGAACTACTACTAACTATTTTCCTCCTTTATAACAACTGTATGGGGGTGAATTTTATATAACTTACTGATTTAGATTTTTCTTAAGACTTACATTTTGGCATAATTAAGGGTGTGGCCATTTTGAGTGACAGGTGGGTGAGCATATGTTTGTCATGGGCCCTCAACCAAAGTCTTGGCTCCACCTCTTTGCCCTTTTTTCAGATTAGCCGGGAGAATCAGGCCATGCCAAGATGGCAACGGCTAAGCAGCCCACTCTGAACTTCAAAATCACTCTTCAAGGAAACTGTGGGTGACATCCATCTTTATTAACAGTCTCTGGTGTTACACATGGATTGATATGACCTGCCAAGCATTTACAGTGAAGCACCATCATGTAGGAATCATGGCTCACAGTGCAAACAGACTTGGAGAAAAGGCATTTCCTTCTTCACTGACTGAGTGAAGAATATAAAGAAACGCACATTAATTGAAGACTGGTCAGATTTACATAACTGTACATTTCTGGTATTTTTACACATCGTTTCTTATTTCCTGTTTACATATTCAAAGATCCTACCAGGATCCATATTTTCTCTCTGAAAAGTTATCTTTTTGTATGTACTGTAGACAAAGTGGTGTATTGGATGTACACTTATTGTACACTAGTGATTATTATTGTGACTTTCCTTTGTTGTGTCGAGCTTAATACACATGCATGCCAAAGACTATTCAAGATATAATAGATAGCCAGGAATACCCTTCTAATGTCCTTTGATGCATATTGATTATTGTCATCTGACTGTGTCAACATGGAAATGGCTCTGATTTGAAAAGTGTGTTGATGTAACTGTTGCAGCGAGGTCAGGAGTGGAAATATTTCCCATAAAAAGTCCTGTCAAAGATCTCAACTTCCTCCTCAACTCTACAGATCCTCTGGCTTTTTATTCCCAAACATAGTGAAGATGTTTTCAATTTTGTTGTGGCACTGATTTCTTACATCAGAGACATAATGTATGAATTACACTTTATTGTCCTCCCAGATGGGGAGGGGAGTTTTGTATCGATCTTTTTTTTCTTGGCAAACAGCAATAACAAGACATGTTGACAATCAGATGGAAACAGCTTTGTTATCCCCACGTTTGACTCCAGACTTTGTTCCATTTGCTCTGACTTTATTTTCTCGTGTCTTTTCTTCATCTTTGATCCAATCGATAGTCTCAGTAGATGTATCATGTGCTGCTTGTTCTTTTGTTTTTTGTTTCCAGCCCCAAACTCAATAAAGTTTTCATAGCTCAGGAGAGTGGTGTGCTGTTTTGTTATGCAGCAGGTGCTGTTTATTATCATTAATAATGATAATGCTAATAACCAGTGTTGGCAAGGTTACTTCTGACATGTACTAGCCAGTCAATCTTTGTGTATCAACTGATACAGTACTGATCAAATACCAATGCATTACACAACACTAGTCCCAACATTAGTGCCACCCCTTTTAAAATAAAGCCTTACATACTGCACGTTGGTGTTTTACTGGTAGGACTATCTATAGAAGTGGATGTAGACTCTAATGCTGAAGAGCCTTAAACTTTCATTCTATCTAATGACCATCAGAGGGCGATTCCACTGGTCAAATGAAGGGTGCATTAGGTCATGGCTACTGTGTGATTGACAAACTGTACCACACAATCAGGATAGAGTACAGAGCAGGTCAGATCCACCCCTCACTCCTCCACCTTCTCCTCCAAATATAGTTTCTACTGGTTTCAAGATGGCAGACGGCCAATTTGGAAAATTGGAGACTTCATAGCGACAACTCACAAATCAATGTGTGACGTCACAGTGGGTGTGTAGACTTGAGTAGCACTTTCCACTGTAACATGTTACCAAATTACTTCTAAAAAAGCTGCTGTTTTATCCACATGTGAAACTAAACTTTATGTGGCATCGGGGGACAAGTCAACATCTGCTGCTGCATTTACTGTAAATAATTGTTGTGGCGCTAATAAAGTGAGCTTCATTTTTGTTAAACTTTCCTTGTTTGAATTATTCAAAACTTATTCAGTTTCTTGACTTCCAAGTGCTTAGCATGTATAGCTAGCTCATGGTGCTCTGTCATGGCTGGTCATGTGATGACGACTGTTACCAACAAGCTGAGCAGCCAAATCCCACCATGCAACAGTGTTTTTCAACATTTTTAGGCAAAAGACAAGAAATATATGCAGCAGAGTTTATTTCCAGAATTATTTTGTTAGCGTCTCACAGACTTATATTTTCCTGTTCTGTTAATCATATGCAATCATATAAATAATGGTTAAAATTATTATGATATCACTGTAAAGCAATTCATATTTTCAGAAATCTCTGCTAATTAAGACAAAAAGCAGTATTGAATATATTTTTAATATGTTGCAACCATCACTGACGCAGGTTGCAACAATCCCCACGGTTTGGGTCATTTGCAACATTGAAATTGTTCCATTTAAATCAATATTGTCATATGAAATATTGATAATTAGCAGAAAGATGTAAATTTAATAAATAAGTTTGGTCTAAACATCTGTTTAACAGAGAAATGGAAATGGTCCAATAACACTCTAGTCTCCTCTTATAAGTAATGTAACTGTTTTAATGTAACTTATTATATTTGATTACTTTTCAGTACCAAGTTCCAATTTAATGTAAACACAATGCTGAATGGGGTCAAGTGATGATTCTCAGCTGACCTAAGGAGCTCAGAGGAGAAGACTCAGCCATTAATCTGAATTAAACAACTAACTAAAACATCTGGTAACTGAACCTCAGTTAACTCACAGTTCCTCTGCAGAAACTTTTAATCAAAGGATGGGGCCCATAAAATATTAATTGTAGCAACATCACAAGTGAAATACAAGCTCATATAAAGGTTTATGACTGGTGCGCTTTATTAAGATGAACTGATAACTTAAGATATAGACACAATTGTACAATTTATCAATCTGTACAAAACATAAAACCATTCATTATGACCCCCCCCTCACATTTTACCCTCCAAATTCATTGAAATGACATCATTTCACTCTTACATGTTTACACTGGAATTACAGTCATTTATAGAATTCAATATAGTAAAAAAAAAAAAAAAAAAAAAATCAAAAACATAAAAAAAAAAAAAAAAAAAAAAAAAACACAGAACAATGGAGGTACATGAGACAGGATCAGAAATCAGATTTTCAGAATAAAAGGAATCATTTTGTCCACAGATTGCCAGCTAGTGAGTCTGGAGGGGCTCGGCTGGCGGCGCCGTCTGTTCGAGGAAACGCCATTGGCACTGCCGTCCAGGCTCACACACACTCCAGAGCTACTGATCTACCCTCTGCCTCTACACACACATACATACACTCCAAGTTCAGGCATTGTATATGTCTGCTAACACCATCACACACCGACATGGCTAGAAACCTAGAATTTCAACAGAACACAGTCTAGGGAGTTTTTTAGCTAGTAGGATGTTAGCGAGGCAGGTGTCCATTGACAGACCAGACTGGACACAACTAACAAGTAGCTTGTCAAGCACATCATCCAGCTAGCCAAGCCTAACTCTCAGCATAGTTCATGGACAGTAATGACAATGTTAGCTACATAAGGCGATACGACACGGAGTTGCAGTCGTACAGAAAGCCATGCATTGTGTTGAAGTCAGAGGCAGCTCGGTGTACATAGGCTTTATGTGACAGAGACAACACAGCTGTGTCTCCTCGAGAGACAGACAAAGCCAGGTTTACTGGTTAAGGAGGAGGCGGACATGACAGTGAGTTGTTGGCAGGCAGATGAGAGGCGTTTTGGGGCAGGTACATGTGGTGAAGGAGGCACTGTGACCAGGAGTTAGGGAGATCACGGCTGAATCTCTCAGGTGTTTCCTTAATTCCTTCACCAAATCTTCAGAGTCCTGAGGATTTAAGGAAAGACTTTCAAGACTCAGCCTTTGTGTTCTGCATTTATATTTTGGTTTTTTGAACGGTGGCCCCGTCTTTTTTTAAAAAACGGTCCATCCAATGTGACAGAAGAGGTCCAGATTCTCCACACGCAGTAAAAATCTACTCCTACACAAGAAAGCATGTTTACTAGATCAGCTATTAAGGTTCAGAGTTCGACAGGTTTATGCTCATGAAATTCAACCTAGTGAGTGACAGCTTCCATTTCCTACTTTCTCAGTGCATCCTAACTACACTTCTGTGGTTACATGCAAAGAATAATCTGCTTGACTACAGGCGATTTTTGATTATAATATCATTGAGTATCATAGGAATGTCATACGAGAATACTTTGCTGTTATTTTAATTCCTTCATTTGCTAAGTAAGTGCAAAAAGAAATAAAACGACACCCATGTGCTAGTTTCTGCATAGTTGTATTTAAATAAAAAAGGATGCATCCTGTTCTCCTGACGTTGGATGGAGCAGGAAAGCCTTACGGACAAGCGCGTCTCCAATCAGAGCATCCTTCCCAGCATGAGCATGACTCTCTGCGTATGACGCCACACTGAGACTTAAAGTAGGACGACATGAACATCTGAATGTACAGGAGTTGTTTTCCGCTTTCATGGTGACAGCCTAAAATAAAAAAAATAATAAAAAATAAAAAAAATCACTCACCCTCAAGGCAGTGATAGTGTTCCAGAGTCCAGATTGAGTCTCTCACCCAACAAAAACATGCGGCAACAGCAGAGCGCCATCTTTTAAAGACATGCAAAGAAAAAGAAACTGGTCCAAACCTGCCATCTCACTGGGAACGCAGTGACGACGAAGATAACAACGACTCATACACAGCTGTGCACTTCATGCTAGCTCACACCCAGGCCTTTCCACAGCACAAACTGAAGCTCGGCAAAATGCAAAAGATTCTACGTTTCACTAGCGTCATATTCACAGCGATCAGATCAAAATGGCGTGTTACTACCAGAGCACGTGTCTTACACTGAGCTCGATACATCCACATGGTTTCCAAAACAGTACATTGCACTAAAGAGGACAGTGTGGGGGCAGGGGGAAGCCTAAAATGACAGAGAAGAAGCTTGTATATAGGAATACACTTCAGAGCAACATGTGCTTTAAATTCATATATACCTAGTAGTAGATATATGATACAAGACAGACAGAGATCATAAAAAAGTGGAGAAATCAACAGGAGCACAAAGGATGAAGAAAAGAGAAGAAAACAAATCACATTCATATATTAAGACATTTTTGTGACATGTCAGCGCATCTACAGTAATGAAATCTAAAGTGATATGAAATGCTTGCTGCCTGCTGTCCTGCAGAAACCTAAAGACAGAGGGGCTCTGCTTGGGGGGCCACCCCACGCGGTGACTTCTTCTTATACTGGGATATATTTACCTAGGGGGGATTGGGAGGAGGAGGGGGAAGAGTTGGGGTGGGGCAGGAACAAGGTAGGTGCAGAATTTGGGGTCACAGCCATGAAGCTGTGGCTCATCCCTCCCACACCACGCAGTACACCAAGGCAGTCTTATTTCTGAGGGGAGGGGTTGAGGGCGGGTTGAGGAGTTGTGAGCCAGGGCAGCTGGGGGGTGGGGGTAACTGGGTAGAGAGGGAGGCAGGGAGAGACGGAGGGAGGCCTAGGTGTTGACTGTGGAGAGAGGGAGGGGAGGAAAGGGGGGAGGAAGGGTAGCAGCAGGTCCGCGGCTGGGCTAGATGTTCTGACAGCACTGCATCTTTGGTTTGTTCTCGGTGGGCTGCACCTGGATGTTGACCACGTTGTTGCTGGGGGACATGTCGCTCTCCTGACGCTCCGACATCTGCTTCTGGGAGACGATACGGTAAATCTCTGACGGGAGGGGGAGATGGGAGGAGGAGGGAGACAGGAGACAGGAGAGTCATTTAAAGTTACAGTCCATTTACCTGCTCTACATCTTGCAGACTAAAGGTATTAATTGAGCTTGAAATGAACTGGTTTACAGAAGACACGAGGGCCACCATCTCTATCTGTTAGATGTCACAAATGGATATTTTTTAAGTTACTTTTTGGCCTAATTTGAGGGACAGTGGAGAGAGACAGGGAATGGGGAGAGAGAGCAGGGGACTGACATGCATACAGTATATAGTCTGTTTGGTCAAGAGTTGAACCAGCGAACTCCAGCTCAGGGCTGTATGCCCATATAGTACACGCTCTAAACACACAGTCACCAGAGGGGCCACAAACAGCCTCTTTCCACCAACATTAGCAGGTATATGCAGGTGCTCATTGACAAGTTTGCCTTTCTGTTCAGACTAAGGACAAGTGGCTGTGAGGAGCAGTGTCATCAGAGCTCACACACAGACACAGGAGAGAGAGAGCACGCTATGAGCCACTGTACGAACTGATGACAGATCTGTTACAACTCATCTCTGGGTTGTTACTCCTGAAGAGCAGGACCCTCTGTGAGACGCCTGGCCAGCAACATTAATTGTGTTCAACATTCTGGGAAAAAAGTGCAGTGGTGATTTTGATCTTATATCTTCATGCAAATTAATTGCCATAACAGTCACAATCACAAAGCTCCATGTTGCTTGCTACTGTTTGCAAAACATCGTTTGTGCATACGTTTTATGTCACCAACTCCAGGCATTGGAAATGAGGTAAATCGGTTTTTATAAGCTGGTCCACCCACATTTAAAAACCCGGGTATACCTGCTAGTTTCGGTGGAAAAGGGCTATTTTTAAAAAAATAAAAGGGCTTTTCATTGTCCAGAACTGAGGTTCAAACAGGAAGTGGCCGGGGTGTGTGTTGTTCCTGACTATGCTGTTTGCTTACTTCACAATCCTGTCAGCTCCATCCCCCTCACCACGCAGTCCAGTCATGTGACCAAGGTCTAAATGCTGATTGTAGCCTTTGCCATTGCTGACAAAAGCCAGATGTTAGTGGGTCTTAGTGGGTTTTTTGACCTAAGTAAAAAGGGCTAACTCTACCTGTTACCAGGTATTGTCTTAATCAAATGAAGGCATCAGGTTTACATATGCAGACATAATCCAGACCATTAGCACAAGACGCATATCATCTGAGTCATGATAAGAAAAGGTCTGCCACTCCTAAACAGATAAGCTCTTCATACCACATTATGTAATAAAGTTACTCCAGTGTGAGTCTGCTGTGTGTTTCTTTGTGTAATTCTGTTCAGTAGACTTCCCTCTCACTGTGATCACTCTCATTAAAACCACAGCTCAGAGGAACAACCGTGTATCATTTCCTCAATAAACATTCTAAATGGAAATCTATTGGCTACAGAGGTTGGTGAAAGTCCAGGTAGAGATTAGTTTTATATATACGCACACAGGACAACACACACAGTACAAACCTGTCAGAATGGTCTGGAAGGCCGTCTCTACGTTGGTGGAGTCCAGGGCCGACGTCTCCAGAAAAGATAAACCGTTCTTCTCTGCAGGGCAGTTGAGCAACAGGGCCCATTAACCATACATCAGATATGTAGCATTCCACAGATAGCAGAGCAGTTTGAACAGTTCAGCTCAAATATCCAGTTACACTAAAGTTATTCACAACAACTAAGAACATGTTATCCTTATTAATTCAAGTGAAATTAATCATTATATTGTAAAAAATATATTCTAATAAATTAGAAAAATCACTGTTATAAAAATGCGGCTTATTATCATTTCTGCTGATTCATTTGTTGGTCTCATTGAAATGTATTTACATATTTATGTTTAAAGATCCATATTTTAACTTCTACCTAGTCTTATTTTGAAATGTTGACATCAATAAGAAGATATATTTGTATTTTTAAGAACCAAAAACCGTCTCAGTGTAGTGCAGTTTTCTCCTCTCAGGTTTCTCTCTGGAGTTCTTCTAACAACAGGTCAATCAGCCAATCAGATGAGAGGATCTAATTGACCAACTATTTTCTGAGTAACAGCAGGTTTCCATGCTCAGTTTCTGAAAACAGGCTGTCAGCATTTCTCTGTGGACTGAGACCTTTGATACTTCCAAAGTATTAATAGAGAACATAATATAGGTCTACTTTTAGACCGTATGAACCTTATTATTATAATGAATGTTTTTCTGGTTTTAGATGCGATAGAAATGTTATTCTGTAATTGCCTTTCAGTTTAATTCTGATTTGTGGAATGTTTTCTGTCTTATGTTGTTTGTCTGTAACTCACTCTTTCATATTGATGGGAACAGAACACAGTGAGAAGGCATTCTAGTTAAATAAAGGTTAAAAACCTCAAATAATAAGGCCATAGTTTTACCAGCAAAAGCACGGGCCTCATCAGTGGGAACAGCCCGGAGGTGACGAAGGTCGCTCTTGTTGCCCACCAGCATGATGACTATGTTGCTGTCGGCGTGGTCTCTCAGCTCCTTCAGCCAGCGCTCCACATTCTCATAAGTTAGATGCTTAGCAATGTCGTAGACCAGGAGAGCCCCCACAGCCCCACGGTAATACCTGCAGCACAGCCACGTGAACAGGAAATATGTTGCAAATACCCATCATCATCACACAATTATAATCAGAGCCAACTGAAAAGACTGCAATAGGTGATCTGATTGGCGCATTTAATAACATAATGTCAGCCGCAGTCAGTGTGGTGTACTGTCAGATACATGAACAGGTTGTGTTGTAGCTGATTGGAGATCATTTAAAACAGTTTAAAGTAACTTATACATTATATACCATGTACAGACGTCATCCTGTCACTAAAACATTAACCATTATGTTTTAAAAGTTATTCACTGACAATGAATTTGGAGAGAAAGTGGTACAGACATAATGACTGTGTGAGGACAGAAACTTTGACACAAATCATTTAGTCAGTGGACAGAAAAACAACTGTCAACCACTTTTATAATAAATACAATTTTCAAGTAAAAATGCAGAATATCCCCTAGTTCAAGCTTCGTAGACTTACATCCATTGTGAGGTCACAGTGAATTTTGATAGTCTACCATAAGTCTAATAATTAAAATCTATAAAGTAAAATACAATGTGTATTGGTTCAATTTCATTAGTGTTATAATGACTCTGGTTGGTGGTGATGTTTGTGTAGCTGAGCCCTGCTGACCTATTCTTCTATACTCACGCTGACGTGATGGCACGGTAGCGCTCCTGTCCAGCTGTGTCCCAGATCTGGGCCTTCACCGTCTTGCCATCCACCTGGATGCTGCGCGTGGCAAACTCAACTCCGATGGTGCTCTTACTCTCCAGGTTGAACTCATTGCGGGTGAAACGTGACAGTAGGTTACTCTTTCCCACACCCGAGTCACCGATAAGGACGACTGAAACACACAATATATATAATATTAAAAATAAAATAATATTTGTCTAAAATAACATTTAATACAAATTAAACCCATGTATCCTTCCACTTTATTACTCATTATATTTGCATGTTGTGATGTCTGTGCTGCTCCAGTTTCTGCTTTTCTATTTCTTGTATTTTATGGGCTTAACAATTAATTGAGAACAATTTAACTGGCTGAGTAACCAATAGAAATTCGTTAGGTGCAGCTTTTAAACCTTAGTCAATCAGTTTCTGGACAGAAAAGAAGCAGCAACTACTTTGATCTTTGATAAGAACTGATTATTCTGTGTTTTTTTCCTATTGAACAAAACAGATGTCTGAAGATCTTATCTTCAGCTCAGGAAAATGTTTTGATGTTTTCAAAGACTCAATGATTAATCAATTAATCAAAAATGTAGGAAAGGAAATCATCAGTTTCACCCTCCTACAGTACATGTTGCTATTATTTATACTTGGTGCTTGGTACTTTATCCATTTTCGTGAAAAATATGTAATGTAATATAAATGTTATATTGCCAAAATTATTATTGTCTTTATAGGTTTATAGCCCATAATATTAATATGACAGAATTCTGAACCCTGCGAACCTGTAAATGTCTGTATATATGAATGATTTATTTATTTACATCCATCCATCACCTCTGTATTCTTACTCTACATACACCCTGGACACTAGCTTGCCAGGCTACCATGAGACTGACATATGATCATTTATTATGAGCATCTTGTTTGTGCCTAGAGCAAATTCAGTCAAATCAACTTCTGCAGTGCTGAAAACAGGGAGGTCCAAATGGACAATGAAACAAGATTTGTTTCCTGTAATTCTTCCACTTGGTCACACTGGACCGTAAAAGACTCTTCCAATGTTAGTGATGGGGAACAACAACCACTATCAGATGAGTGTAAAAATACAGTTTTTTATAAAAAATAGTTTATTTAAAAGGTAAGGCTTTAACAGTGTGAGTTAGACACATCTCATGAACATCTTTTTTGATACAAAATACTGGGTGTTACTGTGCCTCCATAGCAGATTGTTCAATATTGATCATCATTTCACTAAATGATAAATAAGAAAATTATAAAAAGATATTCATTTTAGTGTGATAGAAAACAGAGCATTGAAGCAAATCCTCAAATTTGGGAGGCTGGTGGATATTTGGCTTTTTTTCCAATATCTAAATTTCAATAATTGATTGCTTTCCTTATAAAAGATTAGTCGACAGGTCATTTCAGATCAACCTCGCCTGTTGATCATCACACACGAAATGTACAAGTTATATCATGTGACACAACATTACGCCAAATAAAAAACGTTGCTGCAGAGAAAACGTAGGCTGGTAGATGCTTCATTAATCAGTTCAGTGATAATTATGTCACGTTTTAACGTTGATGTTTAGACAGTGTGTTTACTTTGCTCGGGACATTTTGTCTGACCTCATTGTTTACGAGCTTTGACCAGTGCACTTTTTTATTTAGAAAACTAGCTAACACTTTGTTTAGCTAGTTAGCAGCACGAGCCGTTGTGGTCATTCAAGTCTAATTTGTGTATTTCAGTGTCGTGAATCCCTCGGTCCGTCGGTCTGGCTGCACCTCACCAGATGATGTGATAACGGTGTTAGGTGTGTCCGACGTGAGGCTGGTCCGCGCCCACCGACAGCAGCTAACGGCGGCTAACAGCTAGCAGCTGGCGCTCAAGACGCCCTGACGGTTAGCGATAACGAGCACAACGTGGCGAATCGGCGGGTGTTTCCACGAGCTCGGTTTAGAGAAGGGTCGATGTTTGTCGTGTAATCCAATCAAAGTTGCTGACACGTCCCTGACAGCGCGGTAAAAAGCGATCAGAGCACAAAGGTTGACGGTGGCTTAGCCTGGCAGTCAGTCAGCTGGCCTGGTTAGCCTCTCTGCTAACAGACCAGTTACAGCTCCAATAATAAGAAAATGCTTGGTTTACCTTTGAACAAATAGTCATACTCGTCATCTCTAGTGCCCATCGTCTTATTGAAAATGGTTACTCCGAGATTAGCGTGGTTTGAACGGAAAGAATGCGATCTGCTGTGTTTTACTCTTCCAACGGGAATCTGTTTGGGAGCTGTACTTCCGTGATTTCTTCTTCTTCTTCTTCTTCCCAGGCAGCCTCAAAGGGGCACAGAGTGGAGTCTGACATCAAGTGGTCGAAAGAAGAAACTGACCGGTACTTTTTATTGTTCAAGCCGGTGTAAGTCTACTTCTGATCCAGATACAGGTGTTAAAAAGGGTAGAAGAGAAAATAAGAAAGAAAGAAAATAATTTTTTAACAACTATAAAAATGCACAAAACAACAACAATGAGACAACACAACCTCAATGACACAAAGCAACCTTGATGATAAAAAAACATGATAAGACACCAAATTACCACAAAGACTAGACACATAGACACTAAGACACATTGACTAGAAATAAAAACCACAAAGAAACAAAAAATGACCACAGAGACAAAAAAACAAACAATAACAAAGAGGCACAAAATGACTGTAAAGACAGAAAGCAACCACAGAGACACAAAGCAACCACACAAGGTCACAAAGCAACCATGCAAAGATACAAAATGACCACAAAGACACACAAAATGACCACAAAAACCCAACAAAACCTCAATGACAAAAAGCAACCACGCAAAGACACCAAATGACAACGAGACTCAAAATGACCAAACGAAAAAATGCAAAAAAATGACCACAAATGGACACAAAACAACCACAGTAGCACACAAATCAAACACACAAAAGCACAAGACATACATGCAAAGACACAAAATTAGCACAAATGGACACAAAATGACCACAAAGATGTAACACAACCTCAATGATACAAAATAACCGTCAAAATGACCACAGAGTGACACAAAATGACCAGGAAACAAGCTCAGAGACACAGAAATGGCCACAAAAGGCACAAAGAGATATAAAATAGACTTTTGTTTTTGTTCAAAATTTAATAAAAAGTTAATTTATCTGAATTAAAAGATGTTTGAAAGGAAAAAAATACACAAATGATAAAATATTGTACCATTTTTATTGTCAGCACTGCTAGAAATGCAAAATTAATACCACCACCACTAATAATAGTAATAATAATAATAATAATAATAATAATAGGACAAGGTGTCTTATGTTATATAAAACATATTAGGAAAATGACTAGACTGATAACCACTGTGACTTTATACAGGGTAAAATTGATAAAATACTATTATTATAGTTTGATACATTTGTAATACTCATTTTATTTCTAAGGATTAAACAATAACTTCCACATGTTGAGTCCTGGACACATTTATTTCTTCATGTAATCAGGGAGGAATTTCTTCCATTTCATATTCTGCAAACAAAAAACAAGAAAAGTCATTATATTAGATGTGCTTTGTTCTCAATATCAACAAAAATGTAGTCATTGTGCCTGACTTACATTTTTCCCCCAGGTGGATTTGGACTTCTTAGTCTTCATATCATCCAGTGACTCATAAGTGTTGCCTTGGACAGCGGCCTCCCCAGGGATCTGCTCATAGGTGTCATCGGGTAGACCCGCAGGTGTTGGCCTCTCGGGGACCTCAGCATACATGCCGTCTCCCTGCTGAGCTGAATTCCCTTCAGGCCCTGTGGAGGTCTGGTACAAGGGGTTGGACCTTAACATTTCTAGGTCATCACTCTGCTGCTCTAACCTGGAGGTGCTTGCCCTCTGAGCCCTGGGGTCATGGAGGGAGTAGGTGTGGCAGGTGACTCTCTTCATTGGATTGGGTGAATGAGATGCTGATGTTGTGAAGGTGGGGCTGCTGATGTGGTTGGAGTACTCCTCCTCCTCCGCATTGCTGTTGTCCAGTTGGGGTAGAGATTTCCTCCTGCTCTCCACATGTGTCAGCTCAGAGTATGTGGTACCTGGTGGACAAAGATCCCTGGGATAGCTTGTGTCAGAGGTATTAAGTGAGTCTCTGTGTGTCATCAGTACTGGGCTTGTCTTTTCTTGCAGTCTTTCTGATCTGTTTGTCTGACTCTCACTTGGATGCAATGTCGTCTCAGGCAAAGATCCACTCAGGGAGAGACCCAGAGGACTGCATCTTTTGGGTACTGGTGGTACACCCTGAAAGACACAACAAGACAATATGACAAAAATATCTCACTAAAAAGTTGATCAGTAGCTGTTCTGGAACTTTTAATCAGATATCGTCCTCATCAGAGGACAGGAGTTCTTGACCTAGTAGGATGGTTAGCACAGCTAGTAGTCTTAATGAAGTCAGACCACTAGCTGTGCTGGTAGCTCTGTGAGGCTGAGACTTTGAGCTAAGTGCCATTAGCCACAAGGTTTCCATTGCAGTTTCACACAAAAGAAAATCATTTTCTTTTCATCAAAACATGATTGTGAATGATCTTTGTTTCCATTAAGTGATGTTATGTGAATAAAGCTCTGTTTTCTCCTCTTGCAATATTTGTTCCAATTAAACGTGACAGTGGATTTCCAGCAGTCTAGCTCACAGTTGGAACTGGTTCCCTGGTGCCTGGTACAGCACACTCCATGACTTGAATGCGGAAAATAGTTTCATTTCATTTTGTGAAATATTGTTATGTTGAATAAGCTGAAAAACCACCCCATGCAAGCATACACAAAAAAATTTGCAACAAAAGCAGATTAATGGAACAAAGCTTGTCACCATGCTAACATGCTAATCCTTAGTTTAGCATTTATGTGTGCTAAATAGCTAAAAACCATTGCCTGTATATAAAAGTTGATGTTAACTCTGTGAAAAGTGTACCCAATGCTTCAATAATAACACAAAGCACATCTGAGGCCAAGGAGAATGTCATTACATTTGCATGTATGTAGTCATTGAATAAAGTTGGCTATTAGGTAAAATAAAACACAAGATATTTGAAAGCAGGAACCAATATCCAATATAAAATTAAAACCAGCAAAAGCAAACTAACAGTATGAGCTGCAGAAAGGCTGTTCATGTCATCCAACAGTTTTGGTGTATACTAATATATTCTGGCTTTTGTGGGGGATGTGCAGCTCATTGAAAGCATTGATAATATCTGAACCGGGAACTAAAAATTCCCACAGTGAGCAAAATCTATACTGATCTCTTTCTGCATGACTGACAGTGATAAAAGTTGTGTGAGTACGCATTGTGTACATATGTGACCACTGCTGTTTTGAGTAGTTAATTAATAGTTAATAGTTTCAGGTGTCAGTTTTAATGAAGTGTTTTGCTTGAATTTTAAAACAGAAGTTCTGTAGTCTTCTGGAAATACAATGCATCTTAATGCACATAAAGGAAATGTCAGTGACTGTAAGAACAGTATATAGCACGTATGCTTTCTGTTAAATAACAGAGTAATCAACTTAATTTAATGTGAAAATGTCTTTTTGACATGAGGTCATGACAAAGCTCCCTCAAACCTAAATGAATATGTTCAGTGTCTTCACAGCACAATTGTCTAAAAAAGTCCACACGTGGCAAGGTTTTGTCTTGTTGAAAATCATAATCAGTTCAGATTATTGTCGTACCTGTGAAAGGGACATTGCATCTGCAGACACTGTTCCTGTCAACTTTCTGCTTTTGGATTTAGGTGGCAGTGCAGGTGGCTGCACTGTAGATGTGTCACTTTGCTGCTGAATCCTTTGACTCTTGTCTCTGTCAGATTCACTGTGATGATCGCTTTTCTGGTCCCACAGTTTCCGCAGAGCTTGGACACTCACACCCGACTTTCCTTTGGTGTTGTAATTCACCACATCATACAGCTGACCTGTGTTTTCCTATTAAGAGAAAACCATGTTATTATTACCCTTTGTGGCTCAAGCCCTTCTGGGTTCAACAAGTGAGACATGTAAATGAGGCATTGAAAGGCAGGCACCAGTCAAATTAAACCAATAGTGTAGCAAGTATGGCCTTTTAGAATTAAAAGCACTTGTTAGTTGTAGTTGTTGTGTTTGTGTTTTTAATATCAGAGATGTGCAGCTTTTTGTCTGTGTCAGACATTGGTAATTTAACCTTTTATAAATAATTTTATCACCTCTTGCTTAACATCCAACAGCATTAATTACAGATATGCTGCCTGCCCTGTGAAGCTGTACTTCGGCACAGCAGTACTTTAAGCTGAATGAAAATGCAATCCAACACGCACCTAATGTTACCATGCTGTTGTTCTCCAGGTATAATGTGTGCATCATGTTCACCATCTTGGTTTAGCGTGTCAGCATACTTACATCTGCTAATTAGTGCTATAAAAGTTAGTTTTAAAAAGATAGTTTTTAGGCCGTAAACCAACTCAGATTCTGACGTGATAGTGGTCCTGGATGAAAAGACACAGGATCCCTAAAGTCAACAGGATGCATTCTCTGAGTATCATGAATGTAGGTACAAAATGTTGTTCCAATCCACCTTATAGATGTCGACATCTTTTGTACTCTGGCTTCCTCCCACAGTCCAAAGACATCCACGTTTAAGCTGATTGGTGACTCTAACTTGCCCATGGCCGTGACCGTGGCTGTAGGTGTATGTGTGTCTCTATATGTATATAGGCAGTATTATAAGACAAGTGAGTAAGATTCATCTTCTGGGAACCATGAAATACTCTACCACATGTCATGCTAAATTATTGAATTATCGTTGGGATATTTTAGACTGCACAGACCAAAGTCATGAGAAACCCATCTGCTACTAGCATGAGAAATAATGCTGAAAACTACATTTCATGATTCATTTTTAACTTCATCAGATGTATAAGATTAGGTTTGGACATGGTTATGGTATGTTCTGGCTTTTGATGAGGGTAATCTATTACAACTACTGTATCTCTTTCAAACCTGTAACTTTGGGCTCCAACCCTCCGGAGCACAGGCCTAGAGGCCTAAGAGGCCGGGGGACGCCTCAGCCAGAGCCTCTGTATGAATTGACTGTAAATACTTGTTGTTTGAAAGTCACAGAGTTAAGAGACATAAATCAACCCCAACAAATCACATTATGACTACTTAGACATCCAGTATGACTATAAAAAGTCAAAAAAAAATCCCCATACAGTGACACAAAACAAATGCTAATGAAATGATAACTACAAAAAGATGCAAAATAACCCAGAACAGACTTTTGCTTGTGCCCAGGGGTCCACTTTCTTATAATGTTATTAATATTTCCAGCTACTGTAATCAAACTTTGTCTGTCTGACAGGGCCCTCCTCACCTCATAGCAGCTAGAGGTCAGGCACTCTCCAAAGGGCTGGATGGGGCTGACCTTGTAGTGCTCTATCAGCTCTGTGAGAGTGTGGTAAGTCTGGCAGTCTCCTGATATCACAAACTGCCCATCTTGATTCTGGGTGATGACAAAATGGCGGCACCTGTCGTGGCCCCTTTGGAGGAAAACGCACGGTTAAAGAGATGGATCAAAACGCAGTGAGGAAACAGTTTAGCAACATTCAACAGACTTGGTGTTCCTCACTTGTAGGACAGGATGTAGCCAATGGCTTTATCACTGAGGCGAATGAGAAAACAGCCCAGAGCTTTATCTCTCAGTATATCTTCCGCGTCCCTGGGGCAGAGAGAGAGAGAGAGAACCAATTTCACAAACTTACAGGCAAATTAGATTTAGGAACAACACCACTATCTCATGAAACCTATGTCCAATTCATATCTCTCTTTTATTCATCCTGCAGAGAAAACAGAGATCGACTGACACTATATTTATTCCTATTACATCCAGAGTCATTGATTCTGTCAAAATACATTGATTTTACTGTGAGTAAACACAACCTTTGTAATAGGAATCAAGTCAAGTTTCTCCCTCAAGTGAAATTTTTAATTCGTAAGCAATAAAACACACCTTAACTCAAATTAGTACATTTAGGGCTTTTTCTGATACAGTTGTACTCACTACAGCTCATACTGTGCAAACTTTAGGAGATTGTTGACACCACAGAGTCAATTTACCCACACACAAAACAAGAAGTAAAGGCACAATTCAACACAGTTTTCCATTTCTGGCCATATTATTCACCGTCTTGCTTTAATGTAAATTTGCTCATTAAAGTTTATTTATTTTTATTAACAAGCATAAGAAATATTTAACTAACCAGGGTTATTTAAAATCCTGAAGTCATGAATCAAGTCCCCTTCACCCCCTTCACAAAATACAAAGTTTTCTTTCAGTTATTAGTGTTTACCTGTTTTTTATATTTTACTTTTTATTTGAAGGTTTAACTCTAAATTATAACTTGAAGAAATACTTAATTCTTTTTATAAATATTCTTTTGTTTGCCTTTAATCCCAACCTGAAGTTGGTAAGACCCCTGGGTTACTGGTGACCATACAAAATGAGGTACACATAATACATATGTTCCATTTGCATATATGTCCTGGGGCCTACTGTGGCAGGAATTACCACACAGGTGTTTTGGGTTTGAGGACTTTGGCAGGTGTTTATATGCCTGCCTGTGTGTGGACAGATTTGGTCACAGACATAGCATGGGCCTGACCCATGAGTACTAGTTACTTATTATGGTACTTATTGGTCAGATATATAGTCTGTAAAAGTGAGGCCAATGCTGAAGAGGCTTAAACCTCAATCTATCTAATGACCATCAGGGGGCAACTCCACTGGTCGTAAAAAGATTGTATTGAAGTCTATGTGAAAATGTCCCTACTTCTGACTTGATTTATTAGCTCAGTAAACATCTCAGTCTCTAGTTCAAGTCTTCTTCACTATAACATGATGTTAATTTTCAAATGATGGTCCTATTTCGAGGAAAATACACCATAAAGCAGGGTATGTATTTGGGCATGGCTACTGTGTTTGACAGACTGTACCACACACAGCACCAATGGTACCAATGTATTAATGGGTGACATAAAAAGTACAATATTTCCCTCTGAATTGTAGTGGAGTGTAATTCCAAAGTGGCATAAAATGGACAAAATACTAATAATAAGTTCAAGTATTTCACCATGACTTCAGCATTGTAACTAACACACAGTGGAAAAACATAATGTTCACAACAGAGATATCAACAAAATTCTGTAGAATTCTATTCAAATAAAGCCACGCATCACTAAAACCCACAAGGCCAAAACAAATGCAGCTTTCATGTCCCATCAAAGAGTCTCTAACTTCCACAACAGAAAAAAATCCTCCTCGCTTCTACACCACAGATCGTGGAGAAGGACTCTTCTATTTCTGTGTTGCTTACTTTCTTGCAGCGAAGCCTTGAAACCAGTCAGGGAAGTTGCCATTGTTCAGAATAAGCCCTGCCTGTGTCTCAGTGAACCACCTGAGCACCAGCTCCTTCAGGCCTCCCTCCACTGCCTCCATCTGTAGTTCAACACCCAACTTCTTCTCCATCCTCACACTTTAGTCTGGAGCTGACAGAATAGTGGTAGCACTGCAGTACGTTCTCTCTGGTCAGGTGGCATTTAACACTCAAACGGAAAACAAGGTGCCTCATTTGACTGTTACTGCTGGGCGTCTCTCACATGTGAATAGTGGTATTGTTTCAGTTTATCTACTAGTGACTCTTCTACCTCTCATTGGGCTGCCAGCTTCATTTTACTATCTATGTTCCTTGTCCCAGATTGAACTTTAATGGCTCCATCACATTTGACACAGTAAATTTTTCATTTTTGTTTGCTTTTATTTTGGTTTGATATGCAGTACCAGTAATTTGTATACCTGATTATGTGTCAGTAGAGTGGAGTAGGAAGCAGGGGCATGGATGTGTATGTCTGTCCAAGAGAGTGTATTTGTATTGTGGGGACAAAAATCTGCTGCAACAGGACAATCTGCAACAAACTAAACCATTAAAATTTAAGAATAAGATGTGCGAGCAATTCAGACATCTGGAGCCAGATTAATTTTGTAAGTAATCTGGTCATAAACCAGAATACCAAGTATTGAACAAAGTGAAATGGCACCATTGCATCACCAAAGTGCATCCTGAGGGGAGCATGAATATCTGCTCCAGATTCCATAGACTAATATTTATCAATAATTTTGCTCAAAATGACAAATTTGGTGGCACTGGAGGAAAAGACAGAAGAGTACCGAATTGATTAGGAGTCATCCTCTTGAAACGTTGAATATTTGGCGCAGAATATACAACAATCCTGTGAATAACTGTCACAATAAATCACTCCAAACCAAAACTGTCAACTTAACACTAGAGAAAAACTCAGGACAATCACCATGGCCATCCTCTTGAGACCATGAATTTCTGAAATTAATTATATATATATATATATATATATATATATATATATATATATATAATTTTTTTTTCTTAGACAAAATCTTAGACAAAAATAGATAGATTTTTTTAAAAATAAAAATAAATCAGGTTAAAATAATGTTTTAAATTAACCAGCACTATTAAATAATAAATAAATTAAAAACAACAATTAAAAAAAAATGTCAGCAGGTGGTCGAG
Source organism: Rachycentron canadum (assembly GCA_038496675.1). Lineage (NCBI taxonomy): Eukaryota > Metazoa > Chordata > Actinopteri > Carangiformes > Rachycentridae > Rachycentron > Rachycentron canadum. Next base: position 23,128,646 of record CM076648.1, on the reverse strand, counting down.
CAAGAGTCAAGGCACGCGCACAGTAAGAGTGAGTGTCACTCTAAGTAAGAGTGTCCAGAATATAATCTAATCTCATTTATAATATTGCAAAGTAAACATTTAGTTGCATATCTGCAATGACATTTACCTGATTAAACACTTTTGAAGTTAAAGTCTCAGCCAAAACGTTTTTATTTTTAATTCGGCATCAAATTAACAGCCGTGCACATATAAAGGATCTTTTTAAAAGTAAGATTTCACACTTTGTTTCGTATAAGGCTAAACAACTGAGGAGCTACCGTTTACATTTTATTCCCTGCTCAGCCCAACATTGTCATTCAACTGTGGGTAATGGTGGAACATCATAGCATTAGGCTGATTTTCACGGTGTTGCGGTCTCAGCGGTGTCACTCTAAATTAGTTGTCTTCCCAATGAGGTTCTGTACGGCGCTCTCCCTGTACCAGAGAGCGGAATGTGTCGGGTCAGAGCAGATCCCTCGTGGTCTGTACACAGCACGGAGACGTCGCATGGCAGGAGGAGGACAGGGTGTCACGGTCAAAACTGGTGTCATGTATTTTTAACACGGTAAGACGTCTATTCACGAGTGTTATTGTGTATTATTTTTTCCTTAGTAGTGTTTACAGTAACATAACCCGGCGACAGTTGGAGGCAACAGAAACAACAGTTTCTACAGTGGAGTAGCTTCATTCACTCTGTGATGCTATTAAAAAACTTTTACTGCATTTAAATAACTGTGCTCTGTTGTTACAGGTGAAGAAAGAGAACTGAAGTATCAGACGAACCACTAACACCAGTCAGGACTGCAGCCATGGACCAGTTCAAACAACAGAGAGTGGAGGATTTCTATGAAATTGGTGAAGAGCTGGGAAGGTACAGCGATACACATTATTATTATTATATTTCCATTCATTGACTTCTTATTGAAGAAATAAGTGTATTAAAGCACAAAGTGCTTGGATCACATGTGCAAGATTTACCTCAATTAATGATGGAGGGATGTTTCATGTAAATCTGAATCCAATTAAGTGACACTGATGAGGACACTTTACTTTAAATATGATGTATTGGTCCATTACACAAACTGGACATTGTTGTATTGTTGAAGCAGCCAAATCACTAAAAAAAAGAAGCACAAAGGACACCAAAGAGGTCCAGTGGGATAAAGGAATTACTTAGGAATTAACATATTTTTTTATTTAAATGTTTTATATTTAAATAATATGGTCGTGACAAATAATGATATATATATAAACCTATCTTGTATCATTTATTTTGTTTTGTTGAAGATAGTTGTATGTGAAATGAAAGTACAGCAGTGCATTTCTTTACATAACTGCCATATTATCTCAGTTTTGGAAAGAGTTATTTTTAATGTTGATTTACAGGGGGTCACTGAGATCATTTTAAAGAGAAGTTAACTGGAAAAAAGGCTTTGCTTGTAGTTGAATTCCATATGCATCCTACTAAGGTATCATCTCTGCTGACGGATTGTAAAAGGGAGGTTATATAGTAAGTAGCATGTAGGTCACTGCACCAAAACACTTATTACTGAGCCACCATAATATGGAAATGGGAATCATTAACTACTTAATGCTTCTAATCAGATGTTCTATAAATCACAGAATAATTGTGCACAGAATAATTTTAACAGGAAAAAAAAAAGAAAAACAAGCTGTGTGTGTTTTAGGCCTAGTTTTATTGCCGTGCATTGCCCGGTGGAGACAACTGTTATGCCTGTCAAGCTGCTTTTTAAAGGAGTCGTCTATCTTTAGCTGTGGCTGTATCTGCTCTCAGGCTGACTGCAGAGACAGAAGTGGAGTATTAGCTTACAAATCATTCCACCAGAAAAAGAAAAATTGATGAGGCTGTACAGTCAGTTATGGTTTGGATATTAATTACCGAATCACATCAAACCCAGCTGTGGGTTTGTTTGTATTGTGTTAGTGTGAGTGTCTGTGAGTGTCAAGCTGATTACGTTTGCTGCAGAATATGTGTAATACTATAAATAGACAGAAGTGGTGGTGAAACTTTAATCAACAGCTCACCACAGCACCACAGGATGGTTATCGTGGGGCAGAGTATTCAGTGAGCAGATGATGAAATACTCTCGTATCAACGTCTCATTTACCTGACGTGCTTTCGGTTTCCATCATAAGCACCAGTTGTGCAGCCGAGGGTTTTCATTTTTTTTTAACTTTTTAAGACCCTAACTTTATTTTATTGTTTTTTAACAGCAAAACTCGAAAGTAACAAGACACACAACAGAACAAAGTGAAACAACTGACAGGGTCAGGGACATTCATACAAGAAAAAAAAAACAAAGAAGTGCTGGGACTCTTTTGGGGGGAGAGCATCCTCCACTGAACAACCACTCACAGTCCTCACTGCACATATCAGTACAGAGTTAACAAAACAAAGCCCATCCAGCATAGAAAATAAACAATATAGAAATCACATTAGATTTAGATAACATTTCCACTTTATCCAGTATTTTTCCACTTTTTACCAGCAGTATATATCAAGGAAAAAGTGAATAAATTTATAATATAAATTTCCTGAACTATTTCTATTAATTCATGGGTTGTTGGAGCTTTGTTATTCAGTCATTTCCTGGTTATAGCTTTTTCACTGCTCACAACATTTGTAACACATTTCTGTTCTGCTTTTTCAGCCCAGACAGCTGGAACTAACAGCTGAGGCTTTTCAAAGCAGAAATTGATTAAGGTGCCTCCTTCAGGACAATTTGTGTGAAGTCAGAAGTTCAAACTTGTGGTAGTGGAGTTTAGCACATCTTAACTCGACTGGTCTGGGGGCTCAGAAAATCTGCTGAAAGGTTGAAAAAAACATTGTCTTCTATACTGAGGGGTAAATACTTAAATCCCCAAAACATCCTGTTATTAAGGCCTGGTCAGCTGGCAATGTAGTGTAGGGCTGCAACTATTGGTCAGTTAATCTATCAACAGAAAATGTATGAAATATTCCTAATTTTTATTAGTCATTATATAAATATGCAAAATTTAGAGGAATTTTGACCAAAATTTACTGAGCTAGAAAAATAAAAGTTGTTGTCAGGTGGACAAAGAGAAATGATTAGATGAAGACACTGATTCTCATTCACATCGTCTATTCTTCATCTGTTCTTCTACTCAAAATATTAAATTTAATCATAATAATCACAATTCTAATAGTAGATTATTTAATAATAAAGAAGGTCAAGGTTCTAAAAAAATTAAAAACCTTCCTAATTTAAAGGTCCATACAGTCTAAAGGTAGACCTACATGTGGTCTTTGATCATAAATCAAGAGAGGATCAGATCTTTTCCTCTGATTGGCTGACTGACCTGTTGTTACTAGAGCTCCAGAGAGACCTTGAGAGGAGATGTAAAACTACACTGAGATGGTTTTTAGTTCTTAAAACCATGAATATATCTTCTTATTGATATCAACACTGGAGAAGTTAAGGTATGGAGCTTTATTTGAAAAGCACAGTTATATATAAGCACAGTTTAAACTGGAATGTTATTTTTCCTGTCTAAACTTGAGGACTCTTCCTTCTGTGTGTTTCAGTGGGCAGTTTGCCATCGTAAAGCAGTGCAGGGAGAAAAGCACAGGTGTGCAATTCGCTGCCAAGTTCATCAAGAAGCGGCAGAGCATGGCCAGCTCTCGTGGAGTGCGGCGGGAGGAGATAGAGCGGGAGGTGTACATCCTGCGGCAGATCCAGCACCCCAACATTGTTACACTGCACGACGTCTACGAGAACCGCACCGATGTGGTGCTTATCCTGGAGCTGTAAGTCACTGAAGAGACACTTGGGAGGATTGTGTCAAGCGCACACACAAGAGCTTAATCTAATTTTATTCATTTTATTCTCATCCTCCATCTTTGCTAGTGACGTCTAGAGTTGCGTCTCTACATCAGACACTTCTATTGGCTCCAGTGGCTGATGTCACAGCCAATCAGAGTATCTCATTCAGAGGCCCAGTTGTCAGTTCCCTGTACAGCCAAAGTCAATAGGATCAATCCTGTATTTTTTTGCTCTCAGAGTGAGGAGAACTTGGTCTGAATTTATTGTAGTGACAGAGTGAAGACAGAGACATGGACAATAAGATATTTAGAGAATTAGAGGCTTTGGAGCTGATTTTTCATCATTACTGCTCCAAAGAATGAGCAGAACTCAGATCAGATAAAGAGAGAAACTTCAAATCAGCTCTAGAACAACACAAACATGTGTAACTTTCTGTGTTGAAGTTTTCGTTGGTTATTATGGTTTACAGTGTTTTTATCTATAAAATAAGGAAAATTCAATGTCCGTTTTTTGTTTGTTTTTTTTTTTGTTTTATGGGCTACTATCCCCTATTACAGTGAATTACAGTGAGTCTTTATTGGGCGACATATATAATCAGTTGATGTTGTGCTGATTCTGAAGATGTAGAGCACTTGGTGAAATGTTTGCATCTTTGTAAGGAAAAACAAAGGTATGAAAAAACAGAAAAGCCTTAATATGGCTCTAAAAGGGTTAAAACCCCTCAACAACCATTGGTTAAGACAAACTGTGCACTATACATTTTTAATGCTGATTTGAATGGTTCAGTGTGACCCTGCACCGATGCCATAGGTTGATAAGTGTTTGTGTTCCAGGGTTTCTGGAGGGGAGCTGTTTGATTTCTTGGCGCAGAAGGAGTCTCTGAGCGAGGAGGAGGCCACGCAGTTCATCAAGCAAATCCTGGAAGGAGTCAACTACCTCCACTCCAGGAAAATCGCCCACTTCGATCTCAAGGTTTGTCCAGTCTAGACACGCGGCAACAGATGGTTGAACATTTTCAAATGTCTTGGCTGTAGAGGTCAGAGGGTCACTGTGAGCGCGGCGACATCAGTCCAGCTGTGACATTTCGTCAAAGCAACAAATTTTTATTGCCTAGAATGCCTCAGCATTGCTTAAGTTTTCCACCAAAATACTGCAAAAATTTAGCAGTTTTTATTTAAATATCAAACTTTAAGGGAAATAGAACCATTAAACATGACATTTTGTTTTTCTGCCTCTTGACTCCAGATTTATCAGCTGTTAAAATTTGTCTTAAGACATGTAACTTGAGGTCACATTAGTAAGTGACAATCAGTTGTCCGTGACACTTTTTTATTCCCTACTGAAACAGAAAAACACTTCAAAGTGTGAGTTTTGCTTTTGGATAAAAGCTGATGGAGACAACACAGTCTCACCACTGGGTCCATTTAGTAGCAGCTCTGGGGCTTTCAATTGTCATATCGCATATGCGCTGATAAAATTATTCTAAATTTTTCTCAGGCTTTACTTCATTTAGTAAAAGATATTTTGGAGATATATGGCTCAATAAAATCAAACTACTTAAACTACTACTTAAATAATGCCATTTTCTAATAGAAAAATTGGAAGCAACTTCAAATTTTTTAAAATTAAATTTGCGACAGTTTTTTATCCTGATGCTGTTCAACAGGTTTTATGGTTTGCATCAGTACAGCACTTTAAATTCACTGCTGTCTAGTGGTGTGGCCTATGTAATACACATGCATTCTCTGTATACGTCGGTAAGAAAGCTTCAGATGTCTTCTTGTCTTCTCATCCATGTTGAAAAACCTGAATACTAATTGTGATTTGCATATTTGCTTGTTGTATTTGTACTGGAGAGGAGGAGAATTTTCCTTCCAGCATACTCAGAGATCAACTCGACAGAAGTGAAGCTGTTGATGTATTTGTCAAGATTGTCCTTCACATTTGCAAAAATCTGGCTTTTGTTGGAAATGGAAACACCTACAATCAGCATTTAGACCTTATTCAGTCCCGGGTCACATGACTCTGCAGTAGACATGGATGTTTCTCAGCTCTGGCGCTGATTGGTATTGATGTAAACACAACACTCGGGTGAACATGCACCCTTTTTCCTCTTCTCCTGCTGTAACGTAAAGTAAAATCCACTTCCTGTATTAGTTTTGACAGTTGTCTTCCTCTTCTTTTTCCTCAAGGAGCTTGTTGGTAGACACAGCAGAACAAAACTGTTTGGTTAAATGCTGTCTGAACACCAATGCAGATTTAAACACAAACACACAGCTTAAGGAGAGACAAAGTTTTTTAATCATGAACTATGTATGTATGGATGGAGATGGAACGAGCTCAGAGGGGAAGGATTAGGGGGGTGGCAGAGGGAGTGATGAGGTAGATGACTGGCCTTGAACAGGTTGGTGGTTCAGTTCGTAGCAGCAGGTGAGTGGCCTGGATGTTTATGGTAGCATGGCTGGTGGTCTCAGCAGGAGCAGGCAGGAGTTGAGCACAAGTGGAACAGGGAAAGTGGAACAATCTGGTGTCTGGTGAACAGGAAACACTGGGAAATCCTGGAGTAACAAACCTGTTACTTTAACACAGAGTACATGAACACACAAAAACATACAAGGTAGATTTGTGCCACTAGGTGGAGCAATTAGCTGTGAGTGAGTAGTGTACACAGTAACTGTTTTTTTGCTAAATTAATCAAAAGGTCTTCTCAAACATTTTCTCAGCGAAGTTTCTCTCTCATCCACAGCCTGAAAACATTATGCTCCTGGACAAGAACGTGGCGCTGCCGAGGATCAAACTCATTGACTTTGGTCTGGCTCACAGGATTGAAGCTGGGGTTGAATTCAAAAACATCTTTGGGACACCTGAGTTTGTAGGTAAGAAGGTTTCATTTTGAAACAACAACAACAACTTGTTGGAGCCATGTGTTTGTTCTCTACTCCTCCAAGTCCTATGGGGAGATATGTGATTCAGAGACTATATAGAGATGCTTTAAAGTCAAGTCAAATGAACACAAATGTTGCAAATTGTCAAAGAAGTAAAAAGTTTTGTTAGAGGACATTTTATTTTTTTTACAATTTTATCATCATAAAACAAAGTGTTGCTATAGACTTACAAATTTTTCCTTAGAATAAGTCTAACTATCACATCTTGCAATTAGCAGCCAATAGTGGCCATGTAGAAAACTTGTCCCAAAGATAATGGGTTGACGTAGTGTGGACGTAGACTCTGGGTCTGTAAAGTGAAGCCAATGCTGAAGAGCCTTAAACCTTCTTGCTTGCTTGCTTCTTGCTTCTTGCTTGCTTTTCCCTTCAGGGGTCACCACAGCGAATCAATTGCCTCCATCTAAGCCTGTCTCCCGCATCCTCTTCTCTCACACCAACTACCTTGATGTCCTCTTTCACTACATCTATAAACCTCCTCTTTGGTCTTCCTCTAGGCCTCCTGCCTAGCAGGAGCATCCTTCAACCTATATATTCACTGTCTCTTCTCTGGACATGTCCGAACCATCTCAGTCTGGCCTCTCTGACTTTATCTCCAAAACCTCTAACGTGCTGTCCCTCTTATGTACTCATTCCTGACCCTATCCATCCTGGTCACTCCCAAAGAGAACCTCAGCATCTTCATCTCTGCTCCCTCCAGCTTTGCCTCCTGTCTTTTCCTCAGCGGCACTGTCTCTAGACCAAACAGCATCGCTGGTCTCACCACAGTCTTGTACACCTTTCCTTTCATTTTAGCTGAAACTCTTCTATCACACATCACACCTGACACTTTTCTCCACCTGTTCCAGCCTGCCTGTACACGCTTCTTCACCTCTTTTCCACACTCTCCATTGCTCTGGACTGTTGACCCTAAGTACTTAAAATCCACCACCGTCTTTATCTCTTCTCCCTGTAACCTCACTCTTCCACTTGAGTTCCTCTCATTCTCAAACAACAGGGGGCGACTTCACTAGTTGTAAAAAGAAGTCAGATTGTATTGAAGTCTATGTGAAAATGTCCCTACTTCTCACTTGATTTATTAGCTCAGTAAACATTTTCCTAATGAGTTTATGGTCTCTAGTTTTAAGTCTTCAATACAACATGATGTACATTTTTTTAATGAATGGGAAAATAGAGCATAAAGCCACCGACCTGTCTGACAATCAGGATCGAGTACAGAGCAAGTCAGACCCCCCCCCATCTTCAAGAAGACTTCTCTCCCAAAATCCTAACATGTCTAACCATCTCTTAAGCTGCACTTCACTTCTTTACTTTATTTGCTTGCATTTAATGAACAGTTGCAGTACTTAGCATTTACAGCAATGTCTGTTGCTGCACTGAAGCTTTAGTAAAGTCACTGTGGGTAAAAGCATCTGACAAATCAGTAAATTTAAACTTTATTCCACCTTTTTGCATAATAATGAAATACATATAATCTTAAGAAAATTTACAACCACAATAAGATGAGGAGGAAGATGTGGCATGTTGTTGTTTTATCTTATTCATCTATTTGCCTTTTCAGCACCGGAGATCGTCAACTATGAGCCACTGGGATTAGAAGCAGACATGTGGAGCATCGGTGTCATCACCTATATCCTGCAAGTGCAACACAAATCATGTCACATGCAGCAACGATACATTGTACAACAGGATGATGAACTGGGTGATCTCCTGTTATGCTTTGTTCTAGGCTGAGTGGTGCCTCACCTTTCCTGGGGGAAACCAAACAGGACACACTGGGCAACATTACAGCCATAAACTATGAGTTTGATGAAGAGTTCTTTTGTCATACCAGTGAGCTCGCCAAGAAATTTATCAGCCAGTTGCTAGAGAAAGATAAGAAGTAAGAGCTCAAGTCTAACACAGCGGATGATATTTTCCTAAGGGCGTACTTCTGTGATTTAATCACATAACTGCTCAGTCCTTATCATAGTAAAAGTGTATCATCGTAAATTTTTTTGTTTGTTTTTTTCACAGAAAAAGATTAACAATTCAAGATGCTCTCAATCACCCATGGATCAAGGTAAAATTTTATTTAATGGTGGGTACATTACACTTGACTATGGTTGTGTTGAGGGGTATTGCAACCTGAATTATAAATTCAGAGAAGGAAAGAAATTAGAAGAATTACAATTAAAATCTGTGAGAGAAAACAAGTAAATAAGCAAAGAACAAGAGAAATAGAATTACAGTCAGGAGTTTCTAGATTTAAGCTGAACTACACAGTCAAACCTAAACGAAAGAGTGACCTAACAACACAAACACATCCATCCATTATCTATGCTGCCATCAGGCTCACCCAGTCAGGGTTGCGGGGGGTCTGGAGCCAATCCCAATTGACATTCCCACATGACTTGTGCTAGTCCTTTCAAGTCCACAGTTCCTCGTTGGGTCCAAGCCATGTACATGTTACAGTAATTGGGGTATCCAAACACTATAAAGCCTCAATTAGACTTGTCCTGCAGAGAGGAAAAACAGACCAACCCTTCACCTGGTGTCTTTGGCCAATCAGAGAGGGCCTCAGTAATGACGCAGGTTCAACAATCTGTTAGTTGGTGCTCCTGATATACTCAACAAAAAGGCACACTCGTTAAAATATCATTCAAATCAAGATAGATTGTTAATGATATAAATGAAACAAACCTCGGTGGAACCAATTAATGCCTAAAAGTCAAGAACTGAAGCTACTTTCTATTTCATTAGGTCAGGTCATGGATGACAGAAAAGACAGAAATGAAAGAAATTACTCAAAGGAAAAAAGGATCTGGGAAGAAATAAACTGGTTGTCATAAAGATGCAAAAACCCCCAGACTAGATAAAAATAGGCAGCTAAGGTAGCTAGTGGCAGGAATGGCTCCATAGTTAGAGAACCAATAGACAGGGCTTTTGTTGTCTACCTGCACATTAATCTTTATTCTTATTGGTTTGTCATTTGTTAGATTTTTAATCTACGCAGGTAAACTATCTCAAACCCAAAAGTATGATGATTAATCATCATAAGTGCATGAGCTGTTTGTATCATTACCTTTTCCCTCTGAAGCAGAAAGTGACTACAATCCCTCTTTAAACCTTTTAGTCCAATGAGCACAAGGAGGAAAATAAAGCCCAGGAACCAAAGAAACGGGAGCGGCGCCAGCTGAAGACCAAGCGCCTGAGGGAGTACACTATCAAGTCACACTCTAGCATGCCACCCAACAACACCTATGTAAACTTTGAGCGCTTTGCCCAAGTGGTGGAGAACATTGACCAGATGGAGAGCTCTTTCATTAACCTGGCAGCAGCCCACGACTCTCTGCAAGAAGACATTGATGCCATGGTCTCTATATACAATGAAAAGGAGGCTTGGTACAAGGAGGAGAGTGAAGGCGTGCGCCACGACCTTTCGCAAATCCGCTATGAGTTCCGTAAGGTTGAGGCCTTGAAGAGGAGCCTGCAGGACGACATGCAGGCTTTCAGCTCCGGCCTCAGCGCCATCAGCAGCCGCTACCAGGAGAGACAGAACCACTTTGATGCTCTGCGCCTGGAGCTTAGCAATGAGCTGAAATGGGTGCAGGAGGTGATGGGGTCATTTCCCATGGATGGAGGTGGAGGAGGGTACCCCAACTGCAACTTCTCCACTGTCTTTAATAATGACGTGAATGAAGCTCTCAAGGAGCTGCTGAATCGTTCCTGTGGAGGGGAGCTGCTGTCTGGGATCAACTTGGACTTTAGTGAAACTGGACAGCAAAGATAAAACCCCAGTACTGCACAATTCTTTAAAGGTCCATTTTATCTAAAAGTAGATGTTAAAGGTCCATACTGTCTAAAAGTAGATGTTAAAGGTCCATACAGTCTAAATGCAGATGTTAAAGGTCCATACAGTCTAAAGGTAGATGTTAAAGGTCCATACAGTCTAAAGTTAGACTTCCATGTGTTCTTTGATTATAAATCAGGTCTAGGTTCTATATTAATACTGTGAAAGTATCAAAGGTCTCAGTCCACAGAGAAATGCTCACAGCCTTTATCAGAAACTGAGCCTCAAAACCAGCCTTCAGAATTTCTGGAACTTTGTGATGTCACAACCATTCACAACCAATCAGAGGAGAGGGTCAGATCCTCTCTTCTGATTGGCTGACTGACCTGTTGATAGTAGAGCTCCAGAGAGACCCTGAGAGGAGATGTAAAACTACACTGAGATGGTTTTTGGTTCTTAAAACCACAAATATATCTTCTTATTGATGTCAACACTTCAGATAAAACACTGGAGCATGATAAATATTCTACTTTTGAATAAGGGGCTGATAAACAACTACTAAGCACTGACTAGATGAAAACGACATCGGATTGCATCAGATGATGATCTTAAAATTACAAATATATCTTCTTATGAATATAAACACTTCAGATAAAACACTGGAGAAGTTAAAATATGGACCTTTAAAAACTGTTAAATGTCACTTTGGTGACTAGTGAAGGTGCAGGAGGGAAAACTACATCAAATACTATAGGAGAATAACATTTACACATACAGAAAGTAAATTATTGTCTTACTTTTTGCAAACAGACTATAATATTATGCTGAAAATAATAACATGGACAAAAACTACATCCTCACAAGCAGTGTTAGGATCTATAATTTCTGTCTCTGTTTTGCTGTGTGTGTGAGATAAAGATGACAATGATGGCAGACTGCAGGTTTTTCATGTGTACTTTGTCTGATTAGTTTAATATAATTATTTTGGTGCTATGGGTGTTGTCAGGTAAGCTGGATGTTGTACCAGTTAACCAGTCAAAAGTGACTAAAACCCAAGCATTGATGCAGATGAGCCATCCTTCTTGTATCAACAAAAGTGTTAGCTAACTATAGATAAACATAATGTTCTAATGGAAATAGATTCCAGTGAAGTCCAGATTGATTTACGCTGATGACAAACAGCACAAGCTTATACAATATGTAGAGGAGCAGTGTTCACCTCTTTTTCTCAGTTTTGTTGACTGAAATTCACAAAATCACCAGATTTCCTGGAAGGCAAATGTTTCAAAGTCAACATTTTAACATTTTACTATATCCAAAGTCCTTTTTTGGTTTTGGTTTTCTCCTGATTCATTTCAAATGCCATTGGAAACTCTTTAAAAAAGCTAACTTGCAGATACGCAGGGCCAGCAGCTGAATCATGGAGCTAACAAGTGTGTCAGCCACAGAGCTTTAGGCGTGATGCCAGTGATGAGCGGGGCTGTCTGCTGGGATCTGCTGGAACAGATCAGAGACTATGACCAGCTGGAACACAACTGAGACTTCGGACCTGGAGGGAAATCAACACCCGCAGAGCCAGAGCCACCTTCCACACCATATGTAGATACTCACTGCTATTCTGAGAGCTCGTACGTATTTATTTTAAGTGGTAAACTGGATCAGAGCAGCACGTCTCTTAACTGACTGTATAACTGAATGTTTTTGTGCTTCGGTCCAGTTTTGAGGCATTTAATCTCCTTCTCTCACCACTACAGTTCAGATCCACTATATATAACCACCACCTGCACTTTCCTCCTTTGGGAGAATGACTCAGCTCACAAAACATGTGATCGGGCTATAAAAGTTAATGTATTCTACACATGTGAGTGAGTTAATGTATGAAAGGCAGCATGAGTGACATAATCCAACAGTCTTAACTGGCGGGAGAGAAAACATTAAGCCCTTTCACTGCATCAAAGTGGCACATTTAACGGCAGTTTAACATGAGGTCAATTATAGATATTTTAGGCTTTTGTCCTCTTTTTTACACTATTGTGCCTTTAATTTGGTTTTGAATTTGAAATTTGAGCTCTATATCTCACTATAAAAGTAAATACTCTGCCTCATCTGGACTGTGTTGCTTAGCATTGAACAATGCATTGATTCAAAAGCTGCTGAATTTGCATTTTTCCAACAAAGCCACAGAAATCTCTCATGAATTAACCAAAACTGTTTTGGAAGAAAACTTGATCTTATATTTATACAGATCGTTGTAAGGCTAATTGAAAGACTTATTTCCAAACCCTGTAAAGCTGAATTAATCTCTCTTTTTTTTTTTAATGAAATATTGAACACAGCTCAGGTTTAGAGGGACTCAATGTGCATGACTCAGAGACACCGGTAAAAGTTCAATACAGCTTTATTAAGACTCAAGCAAGAAGACAAATGCAAACAGTAGGTGAAATCAGAGCAAGTAAACCAGATGTTCTGAGAAACTACAGGGTGGAAGCCACAATGGACAATGTGACGAAACAAGTGGTTGGGTCAGTGTAAATACTAATACCTGATTAGGGAACAGCTGAGGAGGACTCAGGTTGCTAAAAGGTGTAAAAACATGTGTTACTGCAGGGCAGGAGGATGTGGCAGAACCTGAAATGACAGGAGAGTAATTACTATGCAAAAGGCAGAAGAGATTGAATGATTGCATGAACGAATGACTGGATGAATGGTGGCATGTGAGGGGATTGCAAGGGGTTTCTTGTAGGGAGTGGATTAAATTCAATCCAATTTAGATTCTTTAAAATCAGATTTTTGGTTCCACATATTTACAGTTCATTAATTTTTCTCAGGAGTTGGTGGAGACCAAACTGAAGGAGAGTCACTATTTGACTTTGAACAGGCAGAAGAAGTACCTTCTATCTTTTTAATATAGTCTAGTTTTTAGTATAGTATTTAGTATTGTATTCTGTGCCAATTGATACAGTTTCCACAACATCAGTCCAAAGAAGAGAATGTTTGGCATTGGTATTTCAAATAATTGCATAGTTGGTTAAAATCAAGTGCTAAGTTGTGTGAAGTACAGATATGAAGTAGATGAATTCAGTGAAAGCAAAAAGAAAATAAAAAGAATAAATGGAAGCAAGAATTTTCCAAAATACAGAAAAAAAACTGCAACATAACTTGACAAATTACTGCACATTGAACAACAAAAACAGAAAGTGACACAGAGTCAAGTGAAAATGTGGTTACCCAAGAACCGAAAGCACAAATGCTCCAGGAAACAAACAGAGATGTGTCCTACAGAAAGGTGAAATCTTTGCAGGGTTTGTACAGTGTCAGGCTGTTTCCTCTTTGAAATGCAACATAAGCACTGACTACACAACAGGATGATTAAAGCCTCCACAAAATGGTGAGCAGCTCTGTTTTTATTCAAACCACTGATCCACAATAATCGTCACATCCAAACATTAGTTTATGTTTGAGTGTTTTCATCCTAAAAGTGACTCACCACCCTCCGCAGCCTCATCTCAACTCTATCACGCATACTGCAAACAAAAAGATTTTACCCTTAAAAAAAAAAAAAAAAAACAGCAGCGGAAAGGATGTGCCTCTGAGATAAAAAGGGAGCTGCAACTCAGGCCTCTGTGTCTGCTTCACTGAGATAACCACACAATTTTACTTTTACTTCAAGTACCAATGCATCACTGGAGCAATACTTCATTACAAGTAAATATAAGTATTACTTAAATTATGACAAGTAAAAAAATGGTCTCTGTGACTAGCATACTGTTATATTGTTATTACTGATGCATTCATGTGCAAGCAGCTTTTTACTGAAACTAATTTATATAAATGTTTAACTATTTTCATCATGGAGGACTCTCCAAGTTAATTGCTTGGTTTCAACTAGTGGTTTCAGCCCCACTTGTTTATGTTTGGTAGTTTAATCTATGATAAAGCATAACATTTCATAAGGTCTTAATATTCTTTTATTTTTATTTGCAAAATTCTTAACTTGGAAAGCAACAAACTAACTAAAGCCGACAGACAAATGTGATGTGCAAAAAAGATTAAAAAGTTCAATATAAAAAAATATTTAGTACAAATACTTTAAATTTGGACTTAACTATAATCAATAAATGGACTTAGTTACAGGGGCCCCTGTTGAAAAAAGCTTTGGTTGGGTCCCCAATGATTCTCATTATACATTATTATTATTATTATTATTTACTGGGGAACTAGTAATATAATGGTAACTGTTGCTGAAATGTAAAATTAGCAAGATTCACAATTTTCTATGACAACAAATACAAAATGTTTGTGTTTGACATATATTAGATGTTTGTTATTATCTATTTATTTTTACACTGACTAACTAACCGTTTATTAAATACAGATGAGTTGATATTGAAAATAATTGTTGGTTGCAGTCCCACAGTTCTTCTATGATGGAATAATATGGCATTGTCTGAAAATGCAACCAGTTCGATAAAACACAGGAACAAATGAGCTCCCCATAAACTAAAACTATTCAAATTAAAACCAGATTTTCACACATGGGATGGACAAGGCAGGACTTGACAGAGCTCAAATTTTATTCTTTTTTTCAGGGCCTCGTGGCAGATTCCCATTCTACTCTGTTGGTAACTAAAACTGTAACAATCAAGAAAAACTGTATATTATAAATGACATTTAACAGTGAGGTGGCAGTGTTGGGTTCATTTTGCTGTACTAGTGTGAGTGTCCTAACTAGTAAACTCAGCACAGTTTGTTAGGATCACCTACTGTAAATTAACACAGTTTACTGCAGCAGTCCTGCAGAAATGTGTTGATCCACCTGTACACAGAGGTGTCTCTCTTATTCCACACTTCGTTGATTTGAATGAGGTGGACAAAATAATAGAAACATCACTTATAGTATCTTTGCACCAAAGCAAATTCATTGTACGTTGAAAAAAGCTGCGAATCTGATTCTAGTTTTATCAGGTCACTGTTTGGTCTTGGTGGGGCCGTAACAGTGCTGGGTGAGAGACACACACACACACACACACACACACACGCAGACACGCAGACAGGACAGGAGAGACAGACAGACAGACAGACAGACAGACAGGTGCCGACGTCACAGCCCGGGGCTGGGGCTCGGTGAGGGGCAGGGACTGAGCAGACCGCTGCCTGGACTCATTGCAGTGGAAGCTACGGGAGAGGCGGGCGGAGGCATGGAGGTCCATGCATGGCTCTGTCTGCTTTCACAGTAACGTTATCAAAGCGCACGGATATTGGCTGAACTGTTCGCGTCCATGCAATGAAGCTCAGCTGGGCTCCTGTGTAAAGCACAACGCAAAGACAAGGAGGAGGCCTTTCACTGGTGAGCGTGCTTTTATTCCTGCTAGCGTCAGTAAAGTGCAGCTAGCGAGCTAACCTGCTATGATACAGCAGATAAGCCAGGCTAATGCTGGCCAAAATAGCCCATGTTCTGCGGAGCCGGGCTCTCGGGCCAGGTATGCAAACTGGTCCGAGCACCTAACTTTTATTTTCACCCCCTGTCATGTCTGCACACCAGCTCCGTGTTGAGGTGTTTAATGCTTTGAGCTAGCTGGGTGACGTGAGGAAAGTTAGCAACCTTAGCTAACGTAAACAGCAGCCGTCGGTTGTCAGTCGGTCTCCTCGGCTCGATTCAAAAACAAACCGATAACGGGTCAACGTTTGACCACCTGGGTTGGGCACGGGGGGCCGGTCCGGTTGGGCTGCCGTCGGCGTCACGTCTTCGCCGTCGGTTGTTTGTTTAGTTTCCTGGACGCTGCCAGGTCAGTGATTTGTGGAGCCGTTAGCTGCTGGTGATTAACGTTTCTAATCTGAAACAACAAGCAGGTTAGCAGCCCACTCAGCTGCCGAGCCAGCTGTGTGTCGGGACCAGCGGTCTAATTTTATCTGCCGGTGGTTGGCTGTGTGCTAACTGCCTCGGTTAGACCCGAAATTAAACCGGGGTGTTTTAGCACGGGCCGTGCTAGGTGCTACCCGCCTCTGGACCTTACTGTAGCCCCAAACGCTGCTTTAACAGCTGTGGTCAGATCAGAGCAGGAGTGGCCGAAGAAAGTCACTCACCTCCATCACAAACTGGTGCAAAATAGGCACAGAGATGGGAAGAGAGCTCAAATGTCAACGCTTACTGTGATATTTACTGTAGATCTCACTGGTGAATCAAAAATCCTTCACTGACAGTAAGCAGTGCTTCAGACCTGCAGACATGTCTGCTCCAGAGATTGTGAATTAGAAAACATGATCTTATTGTCTTGGCTGATTGACAAAAAAAATTTTTTTTTGAGAAAATCCGCAACAATTGTTTGCACAATTTTAGGGTTTTTTGGCAATGCTCTCCAGACAATATGAAGCAAGGCAACAGTGTTGTAACTGAGCAAAACCCTTGGTCACTCCTCTGGTCCTATGTCTACCATTTCCTCTCTATTTTGCTCAGCTTTCTTCAGATGTCAGATGTGCAGTTGTTGTATGTATGCTGTGGTCAGGTTGCACAATGTTATGTGACCTTCTGATTGTCCTGTGATAATGTCAGGTGCTGTCAGATTTAGCATGCTATGGCAAGTGATGTTTGCTGCTTTTGTGTCCACGCCTGGTACAGGATTTGCAAAAAATCGTGCAAGGTCCAGAGTATGACATTTTGTGTCAGTGCACTTACCCTAATGTTGAACTGCCAAGACTTATAGCACCAAGGCTCCCAATGCCTCCCATAATCTGTTTGTTGACAGATCTTGTCAGCCAACATGCAGTTTACTTCATGTCTGTTTCAGTTAATGTTCACAAGTCAAACATGTCAGTGGACAGGCTGTGTCTGATTGGTGTTTTATTTCAGACGTAAGATAATCTATGAGGGATCTCATCTGTAATTATGTAAACATTGAGCTTTTGTTTTCTTATCTGTAAGAGGTGTTGACTGAAGTCGATGGTAATCCATGAAGGGTTTTGTCCATGTTGACATTGTATTGGCTTCAACTGTCTGTTAAACGTTCCACCCAGTTTATATACACAATGGAGAATGATCTTAGAAATACCTGGAAACACAATGTAATTGAATATGGCAGGAAACACCATAACCTAACTCATCAGCTGCAGGGTCTTCTGGCTATGAAATATCTTAGCGCAATTAAGAATTAGAGATTGTGCTGGTTGGTCCTTATTATTAAGTGCATTCAAGCATTTTATGTAAAATCATAAAATGGTAGTTAATTTGTAATACCCCAGTCCACCCAAATGCAGACACACATGAACATGAAACTGGTGTCAAATTTTACTTTTGTTAAGATGCTTAATTTTGTTTCCATTGATTGATTCCTTAAAGCAAGGTTTGGACTTCCTGGACCTGTTATGCACACATCAGAATGTGTATGGTCATTACAGCATGTGCTTAGTAGTATGGCTGCATCTCACACATACCTGAAGTGAAGTGAAACTTAATATTTCTTTTTGGGGGTATTTCTTGTCCTCAAATGCTTAAATGAATCCACAACAAAATAGGAGGTTCAAAAGAAGAAGTCCTTAAACCTGTAATTCATATCTGAAATTGAAAAAGCACTTTAGATGTAATAAATCAGATTTCAGGTTTCAGTAAAAACCTGAAAATTCAATCATTTGAATTGTCAAGATCTTTTTTCAGTTCAGTAGCCTAATGTATGTATGGTTCAATTAAAAAGTGTTGCATTTGAACACTTACCAAGTTTTAGTAAATGTAATGGCTTGAGCAAACCACAGCAGCATATTTAAAAGATATATTGTTTTAATCTTGAAAATAATTAATTGAGTAAAAGTACTCAGTTTAGACATCAGATAGTCCAGATCTATACGGCAAACTCTGCAGAGGCAGGATTGATTTAGATATCCTGGACTCTGTTTTGTTTTAATATATAATGGTTATATCTACATTGATAACTCAGTCTGCTTTAATTATAAATTTGTCCAATTCTCTTACATTGAATGAATATTCACTAAAAATTGGTGTTAAAAAACTTAACTCTCATTTTACATGTCCACTCTGTGTTTTCAGGACTTATGGCTCCAGAGTGACATGCCATGGCTTTAATGATCCCCCCGGTGAAGCTCAAATGGCTGGAGCACCTAAACAGCTCATGGATCACAGAGGACAGCGAGTCGATAGCCACACGGGAGGGAGTTTCGGTGCTCTACTCAAAGCTGCTGGCCAACAAAGAGGTTGTGCTGCTGCCCCAGCAGGTGCTATGTCTGAAGGGTCCCCAGCTGCCAGACTTTGAGCGGGAATCCCTCTCCAGCGATGAACAAGAGCACTACCTGGACGCTCTACTCAGCAGCCAGTTGGCCTTGGCCAAGATGGTCTGCTCTGACTCTCCCTTTGCTGCTGCGCTGCGCAAACGCGTGCTGGTGCTCCAGCGTATTTTTTACGCGCTTTCCAATAAGTACCACGACAAGGGAAAGGTCAAACAGCAGCAGCACTCTCCAGAGAACAACTCGGGGTCGGCTGATCTGCACTCTGTCAGCGAGCGGCCACGCTCCAGCACTGATGCCCTCATTGAGATGGGTGTTCGCACGGGCCTCAGCCTTCTTTTTGCTCTCCTGCGCCAAAGCTGGATGATGCCTCCTCCACCCAGTCCTGGTGGAGGTCCTGGGGGCAACATAAACTTGTGTAATGATGTCATTCACACAGCCATCGACGTGGTCAGCTCCTTGCCACCCCTCTCTCTGGCCAATGAGAGCAAGATCCCGCCAATGGGCCTGGATTGCCTGGCCCAGGTCACCACTTTTCTGAAGGGGGTGACCATGCCGAATTCTGGGGCGGATATTTTAGGGCGGCGCCTTGCCTCGGAGCTCCTGCTGGGGCTGGCCTCCCAGAGGGGTTCCCTGCGCTATCTGCTGGAGTGGATTGAGATGGCCTTGGCCGCTTCAGCTGTGGTCAGCACCATGGAGCAGAGCACGGTGCTACAGAACCAAGAGGGTCTCATCGGCTATGATTGTTTCATGAACATCCTCATGCAGATGAGACGCTCTTTGGTAAGTAAACGTCGATAATACAGCAGATGGGAAGTTTGTTATTGGTTTCTGCTGACGTCAAACACACACCTTTCCTTAAAACGTTCATTTAAATTCAATATTTTTCATTCAAATTGTAATTTCTCATCTTCAGGTAAAGCTGCGATAGGAAAGTGGAAAATGTTGTTTTTACTTGGACATCCAGCATCCAGAATCCTGTTGACCAGGATTCTGGATGCTGGATGTTACTGAAGTAAATTCTTATTGACCAAAATCAGGCTGGAAATAAACACCTGATGATATAAGAAGTCTAGCATCATAGATGTTACATAAGTCTGTTAGAGTTTTGGTTCTTTAAGAAGCATCATGGTTTTGGAGTAATTTAATGTTACCTCATTTGCATCTGTTAAAACAGATCTGTAGTGTTTAGTGTGACATTAACATTTTAATTGCTTTAAAGCCACGCATGGTTATAATTGTTGATTTGTGTTTGTCTCAGGGCTCGTCTGCAGATCGCAGCCAGTGGCGAGAACCCACACGGACGCCCGATGGGCTGTGCTCACTGTACGAGGCAGCGCTCTGTCTGTTTGAAGAAGTAAGAGATTAAAGCAGTGCCTCACAACAAAAAAGTATTTTATTATTTTGACCATAACACAGTGATTCAGGTGTGAAGGTATTTAAGATCCTTGTGAAAACAGTCAAAGCAGTTCCTCCTATGTTTGTTGAGATAGTCAATTTCTGTTACCAGCAGTTTTCAAGGTTTTTCACAGTGACAACCATAAACTGAAACAGATCACAGACCCCCATCTCATGAGTTTTGCTTTTCCATGTCCAGTTTGTGTAAGTGTTTGCAACCATAGCCTGATGCAGACTCTGGTGCTTAAGAATGAAACCAATGCTGAAGAGCCTTAAACCTTCATTCTATCTAATGACCATCATTGACTCCACTAGTTGTAAAAAGAAGTCAGATTGTATTGAAGTCTATGTCAGTAAAGTTTTTCCTAATAAATTCATGATCTCAGTCTGTAGTTCCAAGTCTTCTTCACATGATGTTCATTTTTAAAGGAAAATAGACCATGAAGCAGGGTATGTATTAGGGCGTGGCTACTGTGTGATTGACA
Source organism: Rachycentron canadum (assembly GCA_038496675.1). Taxonomy (NCBI): domain Eukaryota; kingdom Metazoa; phylum Chordata; class Actinopteri; order Carangiformes; family Rachycentridae; genus Rachycentron; species Rachycentron canadum. Next base: position 23,108,014 of record CM076648.1, on the reverse strand, counting down.
GACTGTACACCCCATGACCACCTATCTGACAATCAGGATAGAGTACAGAGCAGGTCAGATCCACCATCTCCTCTAAATAAAGTTTCTTCTGGTTTAAAAAAAACCAAGAGGCTAAACACCAAATTACAAACCGAAGGCTTCAAAATGGCACCTCACAAATCAATAGGTGACGCCACAGAGGATTTACACTTGTTTGAAACCCATGATCAAAACAGTCACACATTCTGTCTTTGAGTTACTTATGGATGAAATTACAGTGAGAATAAATGATTCCTCTTTTGCTGTGGACCTACAGAAACCCCATTAAGGACCCATGGCGGTCCCCAGACCACACAGGATTGAATTTGAAAATAAAACTACACTCCTGTAATTGTGTCTTTTTCTCCCAGGTATGTCGAATGGCATCAGACTACTCTCGCACCTGTGTCAGTCCAGACAGCATTCAGACCGGTGAGGCCCCTGTGGTGTCCGAAACCTGTGAGGTGTATGTGTGGGGGAGTAACAGCAGCCACCAGCTTGTGGAGGGAACACAGGAGAAGATCCTACAGCCCAAGTTGGCAGCCAGCTTCGCTGATGCACAGACAGTAAGAGGAAACAGTCCACACATCTGCTGTAGAGCTGCATGCCTGCATTTATCCTGTATTTATCATAAGATGTCCAGTTTCACAGGTATTTTCCCCATAAATGAAGAAATCTGGATTCTCTCTGTATTTCAATTTTCTCAACAACTGCCCATCTGTAAGACTTCAAACTTGGTGGGTGCATTGCTGAGAACTCGAAGTGCAGCATTGACTGCAACATTTTCTGGATGAGTGGTTGTCGAGAAATCTTAAGTCATCACTTTTTTTGCATGTGACGTGGCTTGAAGAAAAAAAAGGAACTGCACTACGAGTGCAGTGCGCACATTTCTGAACACAAGGTTTCAGGGTAGATGTTATGCTATGTTGTGTGTTGAGCATTGTGCGTTCACAGCTTTCACTGTGTAACCTTTGAGCACATGGACCAAGTTTAAAAATCAGAGGGAACGGTTCTTTAACTGATCTCTACACATTTACACACAGATCATTTTTTCCCTCCGTACTATTGCTACATATCTGACTTGACCAATTTCATGAAATAGTGACCAGTGGACTGTCCCTCAGTTGTATTGTTGCTGTGTTGTCCTGAAAAGTGAGACCATCAAAATGACCAGGCATATTTTGAACCAGCACCATAAAAGAGGGGTCTTGCATAGACATGGTGACACTGTGCATTCAAGTTCAAATTTCACTTATGCTCCCACAGGAAATGTACATTAGTAGATCAAGGCAAGGTGACATGCTGTGTTTATTACAGATTGGCAGAGACTTGTACTTTACGAGAGGGAATAAACATCTTTCTGGAAATAACAGACAATTATGAACCATAAAATTCCCATTTTTCCACCTCCTTGTCCTCACCCTGTTACTTTTTGTGGCTGAATGTCTAAATGACTTATGACAATTTTCTATGTTAATATAATAATTTTTTTTTATAAAATGGTCTGATGTTTTTAATAAAATGAAATATTTACAAACATAATTAAGGAAGAAAAACTAATTAAATATTTATGGAAGCTCTTCAAAATCTTATTTGAATTTATAGATGATTATCATTGACTGTGATTTGGCTGGTGGGTAATATAGCCATAGCACAACAGGAGGACATTGACAATGCATGAGGATGCTGAGTCAGCCTATAGCCTTTGATCACACACAACTTTTCATCTCTGCAGATTGAGGCAGGCCAGTACTGCACTTTTGTGATCTCTTCTGACGGCTCCGTTCGGGCCTGCGGGAAGGGCAGCTACGGCCGCTTGGGACTTGGCGACTCCAACAACCAGTCAACCCTCAAGAAGCTGACCTTTGAACCCCACCGCGCCATCAAGAAGGTGTCGTCCTCCAAGGGCTCAGACGGGCACACGCTGGCTTTCACTACGGAGGGTGAGGTGTTCAGCTGGGGTGACGGTGATTATGGCAAACTGGGTCACGGGAACAGCTCGACACAGAAATACCCTAAACTTATCCAAGGGCCACTGCAGGGGAAGGTAGGGTTTCACTCAGCACTCGAGTACAACTTGACACATGGCATTTTACTCACTTGGTACATTTTTCATTTTCTTTTCTCAATTTCTTTTTTCTGCTTTCTCTTCAGTAGACCTCAACAGATTTTTTTGCTTCAACCCCACTTCAGCATCAACAGAGTGTGATAATGTGTGTGGCTCTTGTTTTACGTCAGGTGGTGGTCTGTGTGTCTGCTGGCTACAGACACAGTGCTGCAGTCAGCGAGGATGGAGAGCTGTACACGTGGGGTGAAGGAGATTTTGGAAGATTAGGTACATTTCTGAACTGGTTTCTCTGAAGATGATGAGACTCCCAAACTTTAATATTTCCAGTACTGTCTGTGTTTGGGCTAAGAGTTCACTCACTGTGATGTCACCAACTGGTTTGTGAACTGCTGTTTTGAAGCTTCCAATTTTAGATTTGTTTAGATTAGTCATCTCACCGATTCTGGTTAAAAAAAAAAAAGGACATGTTTATTTAATTCAAGAGTGTCTTTTGGCTGGTTAGTAATTTTTTAAAGATTTGGCAATTGGGTCCATCCATCCATCATCTATATCGCTTGTGTGTGCAGGGTCACGGGGGGGATGGAGCCAATGTGGGTTAGGGTGGGGTACACCCTGGACAGGTCGCCTGTCTATCACAGGGCCGGCATATAGAGACAATCAACCATCCATGCTCACACTCACCTACAGGCAATTTAAAGTCACCAATTAACCTAAACTTGCATGTGTTTGGACTCTGGGGAGGAGGCTTGAGTACCTGGAGAGAACCCACACAGGCACAAATAGAACATGCAAACTCCAGGCCACTGCACACAACACCCACTAGTGCTGTGTAACATTGTGTTGTTTGAGGCACGTTAACGTACGCACATTGAATTCATCGTACAGGCAGAGGTGATAGTCGGGGGTGGATTTTTCTGGAACCTGCTGATCCAGGGAACGATAAAGTTAGCCTCTGTAAAGAGCTAATGCTCATCAGCACTGGCTGATTTAGACGGTGATGTATCCTGACATGTTGCTGTAGCATGAACTTAGACTGAAAAGAAGTTCTGGTGTGTCATCTCTTTAAGCCCTCAACTCAAACAATACAAAACTTGACGTTCTATTTCCTTTGCTCGTGAACGCAGGTCATGGTGACAGCAACAGCCGAAACATTCCTACCTTAGTCAAAGACATCAGCAACGTGGGAGAGGTGTCATGTGGTAGCTCCCATACTATTGCATTGTCAAAGGATGGACGGACAGTGTTGTCCTTTGGAGGAGGGGACAATGGTGCGTATTTAACGATTTATCTATTTTTATCTCATTTCATTTAACAATTAACCCCTTTAGACCCACATTAAGGCTTTTCTGCTTTTTTCATAACTTTGTCTTTGTTAAAAAATGTCACCAAGTCTCCACATTTTCAGAATCAGCACAACCTCAGATAATTATATGTGTCACTGACTAAAGACTCTGTTCACTTTTGATTGTAGCTCATAAAACAATAAAAAACAAAAAAAAACATGGAAAACATGGATAGAAACACTGTAAACTATAACAATCAAATAAAACTTCAACACAGAAAGGTACACACATGTTTGTGTTCTAGAGGTGAAGTTTCTATCTTTATCTGATCATGAGTTCTGCTCATTCTTTTGAGCAGTAATGATGAAAAATCAAATCAGCTCCAAAGCCTCTAATGCTCTAAATATCTTGTTATTGTCCATGTCTCTATGTCTTTATTCTGTCATTACAATAAATTCAGAGCAACTTCTCCTCACTCTGAGAGCAGAAAAATACATACATACAAGCAGCAATGCTCTAGTCAAAGGATATCACTCATCCAAACCTAACTGAACTTCATTCAAGAGTTCAAATAAAGTAACTGTCAAACACAGAAAGAAAAAGCTGATTCTCGAGTTTAAAGAGGAAAAAAAGGCATGTCTCCAGCATATATGCTTCTTTGAGCTTAATGGGGTTATGCTAAAAATTGAATTATTTATTTCCAGATTGTTGCTTTTCTTCAGCCTGTCTTCATAATGCTTTAATCCTTTAGGCTTTGGAATTATAAGATGTAGATTTCATGTTCTGGTGTGTGTCTGAATGACAATAGCTGCATGTCACTAAAATGTGAGTATATCCTGATACTGTAAATAAAAACCATGTGTTGTTCTGCAGGAAAACTGGGTCATGGTGACACTAATCGAGTCTACAAGCCAAAAGTAGTGGAGGCCCTGCAGGGGATGTTCATCAGGAAAGTGTGTGCGGGAAGCCAGTCGTCTCTTGCCTTAACCTCCACTGGACAGGTAGGGCATCATTCCTGAGTTGTTAACTTAGGCAGAATAAAAGCCGTGGACTGTTCTTAGATATTTGTCCCAAAGAAGGAACTTAATGCAGCTGTTCTCATGCATTCCTACTGACAGCTGGTTGGACAACGACAGTGATGTATTTTGAGGTCAGGACTTGTTATGTAATAGCTCTTCTTTCATGTCTCGAAGACGTGGCCTCGCTGTTTTCTCATCAGGATTGTTTTCGAACAAAGATACAACACTTTGCAGTGTGAATAGCAGGAATCATCTGCTGAAGTTTCATCGATGTCACTTGTTTTTAGGTGTACGCTTGGGGCTGTGGTGCCTGTCTGGGGTGTGGCTCTTCTGAGGCCACAGCACTCAGACCCAAACTAATCGAGGAGCTGGCTACAACCAGGGTAGTGGACATCTCTATAGGGGACAGTCACTGCCTGGCTCTGTCTCATGGTATTTGTCTCTTATCTATTTCACCTTCTTGTTTTCACTCACTCCCTGTCTCTCTCTGCTCTGTAGATGGTTAACTACAAACACACGTTTACGTGCTGTCATTCAGCACTCAGTGTTACAGTACACCATGCTAAATCCACTGTCTCTTGGAATGCTGCACTGCTGACACAGCAAGATTATGTGTTTGTTAAACATGTGATGGGACTGTCGCAAGCAGCATGATGTAATAGCAAATACAGACACCAAATTTGTTTAAGCTAATGCGTAACCTCAGCTGCTTCAGGACTCCTAAATACAACAAATAGTCATATTTCAACTTCTACCACATCATTATTTAATGTTTTCATGCACAGTACAAATTAACATCACAGTCATATCTAAAATCTTATTTCTCGTCTTCAACTCAAACCCATCTAGATAATGAGGTATATGCATGGGGCAACAACTCCATGGGTCAGTGTGGACAGGGGAACTCCACAGGGCCGATCACCAAACCCAAGAAGGTTGTCGGCCTAGATGGAGTTGCTATTCAGCAGATCTCCGCCGGCACCTCTCACAGCCTGGCCTGGACGGCCTTGCCCAGAGACAGGTTAGTTACCAGCAGCGTAAATACACAGAGTGTTTGACAAGTGACCAAGGCACCAATTGGTTTGTGAGCTGCTGTTTTCATGAGCTCTTACATTTTTACACAACAGTGTTATCTGTTGTACGTGGGATTTGTTGGGTCCCTTTAAATAACTTTATAAAGAGTTTGGTCTAGACCTGCTCTATATGTAAAGTGCCTTGAGGTAACCTTGTTATGATTTGGTGCTATATGAATAAAATACATTTGAATTTAATTTATTAATCTAAATACGAACTGCTTTCTAAAGAAATGTGTCTCAGGCACATCACTGTTTTTGGTGTGAGCATCTCTCTCTCCATTTCTCTTGACTCTCAAGCTCCTGTACTGGAGCACTTCTTAACATTTACTCTCTCTGACTCTTCAGGCAAGTGGTGGCTTGGCACAGACCGTACTGCGTTGACCTCGAAGAAAGCACCTTTTCCCACTTGCGCTCCTTCCTTGAGCGCTACTGTGATGGCATCAACAGTGAAGTTCCTCCTCTTCCCTTCCCCTCATCCAGGTAAATACATAGAGCCTCTATGGCAGCCATGAAATGCAGACTGACAGTGGAAGAAGGAAATTAGAGAAGACAGATTCACAACACTTGTTTTTCCCCTGGTCTATTTCTGGCACTCGCAAATATCTTGTCCTTGCTTGGTTTTCAGTTTTTCTTGCCAATACGCCTTCTATCCTCTTCAGTTTTAAGGTTGTGTGTCAAATTATGAATATTTATAGGTATAAACAAGCAAATTCTAATTAATTTGTTTTATGTGTTTACAGGGAGCATCATAACTTCCTCAAGCTGTGCCTTCGGCTTTTGTCCAATCACCTGGCTCTGGCTCTGGCCGGGGGTGTGGCCACCAGTATCTTAGGTCGGCAGGCCAGACCCCTGAGAAACCTGCTCTTCAGGCTGATGGACTCCTCTGTGCCTGATGAGATTCAGGAGGTAAGAGAGAAGTGACATACAGCTGTAAGAACAGAACAGACGATGATGAATTGTTTTATTTACAATAATATAAAAGGGAAAATCCTTGCAGAAGGCTTCTGTTTATGTCATAAGAAATTCATATTTTAAGGCCATCACAGTGAACATCAAGATGCCTAACACAGTGGACATATCATTTGGACATATCACACATTCTCATTCTCTTTAAAAACCTTCCTACAAATTCCGATCATTATTTCCTGAGAAATCACAAAAATGTAATCAAATCAATGTGGAGTTATTCTGAATATTTGTTGTGATAGTTTTTAGTTCATGTCTTGAAAACATTTCCTTTCCTTTCCTCTCTCTCCTCTTTATCCTTTCCTCACCTCTCCTTCCCTTCATCTCCTCTCCTGTTTCCTCCTCTCTCCTCTCCTCTCCTCTCCTCTCCTCGGTTTCCTCTGCTCTTGCCACGTTCCCTTTGTTTCCTTTGCTCCACTCGTCTACCCTACTCCTCTCCACTGCTCTCCCTAATCTTCTATCCTCTCCTCTCCTGTCCAATCCTATCCTATTCTATCCTATCCTCGGCCCCTAGCATCTTGTCAACAGGTTTTAAATCTTTATCACATCACATGATGCAGTGACAAATTGCGCGTGTGTGTTTGTCCCATCAGGCGGTGATTGAGACTCTGTCTGTGGGGGCGACCATGCTGCTGCCTCCACTGAGAGAGAGGATGGAGCTTCTTCACTCCTTGCTGCCTCAAGGCCCTGACAGATGGGAGAGTCTCTCCAAAGGACAGGTACCTTCTGCTGCCTGGTACAGACAGAGCTGTCCAACTGCTCTTTGAAATGTGGATTTGAGATCAGCAGTTCTGATTGGACTTGTATGCATAGTCAGTGATTGATGATTGATGCAACTTATACACTGTAATCTCTTGGATCACTTTATGTGGTTGGTTCTGTGGGCAGGTTTAAAAGCTGTAGTGGCCTCTTTCCATCATCTGGATGGGACTCTGTGTTCCCCATAGACCTGCTTGGTAGTCTGGCATTAAACCTTTAATTGAATCCAACAATGGAGGTTGCTGCTTAAAAGGGACTGTTTAAAATGTTACTTCTTGGGGACGTTCAAATAACATTTCCAGAGAGTGTAAACTTTGCATGGCTGTAATCCACTAATGAAACACTTTGTGGGACATTTTGGGAAACATGCTCACTTGCTTTAATAAGGGGAGTTTGGGGGGAAGCTTGACACCACTCTCTTGTCTGTTTGGTAAATATGAAGCAACAGGGAGCAGCCAGCTAACATTTAGCTTATCATAAAGAAATGGTCTGGCTCTGTTGGAAGCTAGCAAAACTCACCTACCAGCACCTCCATAGTTCACTGCTTAACATGTTATACTACACTTTACAATGCAAAATTACACATTATGACAAAAGGACAAAATGGTTTGGCCTATTTACTCACAGCAAGAGGGTTCTGAGTTCAAGTGGGGAGTTTCTCCCTGTACCTATGTGTGTTTCCTCCAGGTACTCTGGCTTCCTGTAAAGACATGCAGGTTAGGTTAATTGGTAACTATAAATTCCCCATAGGTGTGAATGTGAGTGTGAATGGTTGTTTGTCTGTAGCTACATCCCAATTCAGGGGCTGGAACAGGGCAGGGTCTTGTTGCACCAACTGTAATGCAATCAATCTTCAAATGCAGCCACTGAAGGATTTGGCCCCTGGATTGGGACACAGCTCATATGTCAGCCTTGTGATGGACTGGTGATCTGTCCAGGGTGTAACCTGCCCTCGCCCAATGTCAGCTGGAATTGGCTCCAGCCCCCAGTGACCCTAAAGGGAGAAACAGTACAGATAATGGATGAATGAAAAAAGATGGTAGAACACTTAGCTAACTATCTGCTAGCTACAGCCTTATATTTATCTATGTTTATATGCTCATTGAACTTATGAAAATAAATTATCAATCTATTTGTGGTTTTGAATAAAAAACACAGGAAATGCAGACTAAATGACGATCAGCTGTTGGTGAAGTTTGAAGTTTGTGATCAGCCCAGCTGAGGCCAACTTCTCTTCTTGCACACGCTTGGCCTTATTTCCCCAGATTACTGAAGTCTAAATGAAATAGACATCTGGTGACTGACCTGGTGTTGTCCTCAGTATGAACCCACTGCACCAACATGTATTCTATCAAGTTGTGTTGTTTGGTTCTGTTGAAGGTTGACGCTTTTTATTCTGAAATCTGTCCGTTTGTGCCACAGAGGATGCAGCTCGACATCATCCTGACCAGTCTCCAGGACCACACCCACGTGGCATCGCTCCTGGGTTACAGCTCTCCTGCCGACGGTCCTGAGGTGCTGTCATCTGGCTCAGGCTTCACTGCCTCCCCAGACCCCACCTACAGCGCCACAGCAGGCCACCCTGACACCCACCTGGCTGAAATCCTCATGAAGACCCTTCTTAGGAACCTGGGCTTTTATACTGTAAGTTTGGAGATGGATGGTGGTTAGTACAGCTCAGTGGGAGAGCTATCATTGATTTTAGTGTGTGTACAGTTCAATAACAAACCCTTATATGCAGCATCATTATGATCTATTTAAAATTGACAAAGATAGATGTTACTCACGAAGGAAGTCATCAGCAGAGTCGACATATGGAGTGTCATCGCTTCACTCATCTCTCCTGCTTCCCTGAGTGTTGGAGTGCTGGAGGCCGAGCATGAGTCATATGTTATCCTTTGTTAGGATCACCTGCTGGTTTCTTTCCTGGCACTGCAGTGCCTTGGCTCCTGTGCCTCGCTCTCTAAAGACACCATTTTATTGATTGCAACACAAAGGCTGTTTTCCAGTGTGTGTGATTATGCAGGTCTGAGCAATGAATGGTGATTAGACTGTAGAGCTCTCCACATTTGAGTCATCGCCTTTGGTCTATTTTTTCATTCTGCCTTTTCTTTCGTCTTTCTTCGTCTCTAGGACTTTTTTCTGTCTTGGGAAAATTGCGAATGGAAAAACCATGTCTCTTATAATTGAACAAAAGCAGTAATTGTTTGGATGAAATTGTAATTTGGTGGTCTAAACTGAAAAAATATCAAGAATCCAGATTATATAAGATGGGTGTAAATGAAGTGAAGATTAGCTCACACTCTTGTTTGATTCCAATTCTTTTAATAAAAACTGTAAGACACTGGTTCACAACTGGTTACTGATGGTCTGCAAGTAGGCTGACAAATCATTTGTGGAACAGTGCAATTTTGGTAAAAAGATGGAAGTATTAAAAATAAGAATATATATTTGATGTTTTAACCCTTTTAGACTGACATGAACACTTTTCCATTTTCTCCTTTTACCTTTGTGCTTTATCTTATAAAGTTGTCAATTTTAGACATAAAGACATGTTCACTGTAATAGTAGCTCATAAAACAAAAAAAAAAAAACAAAAAACAGACATTGACTTATTTTACTGATAAAAACAATGTAAACCATAATAACATAAGAAAGGTTACAAGTTAGTGTGTTTGTGCTGTTGTAGATGTGATTTGAAGTTTCTAACTTTATCTTATTCTTAACTTATTCCAAGATCAGAAAAATACACAACATATCCCATTTACTGTCGGTGTACAAGCAACACTAGCCTCTCAATGAGACACTGATGGGCTGTGACATCACCCCCTGGAGCCAATAGGAGTGTCCGATGTAGATGCGTGACTCTAGATGTCAATAGCAAAGATGGAGGATGAGAATTGATGGATAAACACACAGAAGAAAAGCAGCAATGCTCTAGTCAGAGAGTCAGAGTGATCCAAAGCTTACTGGACTACGTTCACTAGTGTATTGACAGTGTCAAACAGACAAATGGGCTCGTGAGAAAGATTCTCTGGTTTAAGGAGAAAAAACAGCATGTCTCCACCCATCTCAGAGCAATAACACTCTAACAGGGACATCATCTTTGGACATGTATATGCACCTGTGACCTTCATAGGGGTAAAACAAAATTATCTTTAAAAAAAACATGAAAAATTTAAAAACTACTTTCACTGTCTGGACCACATGTTGCACTATGTAGGTTTTCAGATGGATTTATCAGGTTTAAAAGACAGCAATATAAGAGATCTTCAGATCTGGCTCTGCAATCATTTGTTAGCTGTTGCATAATTTTCATAACCAGCAACTTGACAGTTCGGTGTTCACTGCTTGCTGAAAATCACAGACTCTCAGTACACACCTTTTCTTGAATCAGTTCCCATTGGCTCTCAATCAGTTGGACCTGTTTCATGTGGAAGTTTGGATTCAAATTAACCCTGAAGTTATGTTATCTGTGATACCAGTGAACCTGTATCTGTTCATGTTTGATGCGTGTGTGTGTGTTTGTTGTGGTACAGGATCAGGCGTTCGGAGAACTGGAAAAGAACAGTGATAAGCTGCAGCAGGGCACGTCCTCCTCTGACAGCAGCCAGCCAGCTCACTTGCACCAACTCCTCTGCTCCCTGCAGAAGCAGCTGTTAGCATACTGCCACATCAACTCTGTCACTGAGGTATGGGCTCCCTGTGTTTGTTTACTTTACTGCATATCAGACTGTTATGATTTGAATAATGGAAACTGCACAATCAAAAGAGCTTCATGGATTTGTTTAAACTTCTGAGTCCTGTGCCAGTAGGGTGATGTGACTAATGCCCTCATGTGACACTGGTGGGATTACATCATAATGTCTCCGAGTTAAAAGGCAGATGATGTTAAATTTAATGAAGTCCTTCCCTTTTTTATTGGCACGTCTAATTTCACAACTCGCATACTGTTGTTAATGAGGCATAATATTAGCCTTATATTTCCAAAAAGAAACATCACATAAACAACATAAGCAGTTTTCATATATGACACATGAGACGAACTCACTCCTGGTTCAATGTTTCTCAAACTTTTTCAGACTCAGGATGTTACCACTAAAATAAATTTCAGAGCATTTTGATGTTTGTGGGTTTTTTTTTGGGATAGGTCAGTGACCAGGTCAAAAAATGCAAGTGTAGAAGTCCAGCCAACCAGGAATTGAACCACCATCTCAAAACAAAGGGACAGTCGCCTTATCCCCTTAGCTATCTATCCATCAGTATGAGATTCAGGGCTTGAGCCTTACCAACCGCAACACAACAAGTGTTTCTAACTGTTAGCTAACTGTTCGCTTCATCCACATTTCCGCTCAAATGTCAGCTGATCATTTCTGATGTATACCATGAAACATAAACTGTAGACTGATGATGCTACGTGATGAGACACTGTCGATTACATTGAAGTCAAACAACACTGTAAAACACACAAATTACAGATTTACTCGGGGACCACCACACTTTGAGAAAGGCTGTCCTTGTTGCACAACTTGAACAACTTCTTCATAAAACATTTACATCTTTAGGTCAGAGAGTTCATTTTAAATATGTATATCTAATGATTAACCATATTATGATCTCCATGCTTTTCTGTAGAACTCCAGCAGTGTGGCTTTACTCTACAAACATCTGCAGCTCTTGCTGCCCCATGCCACAGACATCTTCTCCCGCTCAGCCACTTTGATAAAGGAGAGTTCCTGGAATGGCAGCATACGAGAGAAGCTGCAAGGTGAAGATGACCAGTTCAGAAAAGCCTTGTCACCTCACGTTCCTGTGTTAATTTGACCTTAGAAGCCTGTTGCCTCTTATTTATCTGCCTTTTCTTTATAAAACACTTAGATTATCTCTGTTGCTCTATTGATCTTTCTTAAAGTCAGTACCGTTGGGTCATTATGTGAAAAACTAATGAAACATGCCTCTTTAAATTTAAAGTTTTATTAGCTGAATAAAAACACAAAATAAGGTCAATTTTAGTAAGACTAATTATTTTAAATAGAATCATTTATTCACAATATAAGTAACAGGAATAAGAATATAATTTCATTACCCCCTCCTCCATTTTTGTCAATTCCCAAGAATCTGAAATAATTTTTCTCTTGTCATTGTCTCCGTCGTCTCCAGATGTGATCTACGTGTCAGCAGCTGGCAGCATGCTCTGTCAGATAATAAACTCTTTGCTGCTGCTTCCGGTGTCAGTAGCAAGGCCTCTGTTGAGCCACTTGTTGGACCTGCTCCCTCCTCTGGACCGGCTCAACAGACTGCTGCCTGCTGCTTCCCCTCTGGAGGACCAGGAGCTGCAGTGGCCTCTTCATGGTGAGTCTCAGTGGACACTGAGTCCTGCGTCATGACAACTGCTTAGCTGTCAGTGATCTCTGTTAAACCACATCATAATTGACATTGTGGCTGTTTGTCATCTGTGTAGTAAGTAACGTCTTTACATATTTAAACCACAACAGGACATGTTAAGTCAGTAGTGTTTGGTTATGCATGGAAGAGTGAAAGTGAACAAAAATTAACCAAACTCTTGGGAGAAAACACAGAAGCGATGTTACAAATGAGAGGGAGGGTGAGAGGAGAGAAGGGGAGGCCAGGCCAACTTTTCAAGAGCCTCCCAGCCCACAACTCATGTGAACTGCTCCTGTATATTGCACTTGGCCATATTGCGGCTTTGATTAGATTTCAATTAACCGTTCAGCCGTTGTATATTTTTGCTGGACTGCAGTGAGATATTACATTTTGGATATTGCCCAAGCTCACGATTTACTGTAAACTCTGCACAGACTGCACCAGACCCACGTCATCCTTGATTATAACAGAATTTAATCAGGAAAGTGAATTTCTATTAGTCTGTTCGCTTTATGTTGCACTGACTCTGATCAATGATTTAGCATCAGCTTTTGCCTATTTGCCCTCAAAACATTTTGGTTAGTAACCAAGAAAGTAATTTAGGACATAATTTAGTTTTTTAGATGAAATATGGGCTCCCACTGAGGCTGTTAAATGTGTCCAGCCATTTAGATTTTTATGATTCCTGTCAAACCAAATCAAAAACTGTAGGACTCTCAACACCTTATTGTCCTAATAAATCAAGTGTCAACCCACTGTGACATCACCCATTGGTTTGTGAGCTGCCATTTTGTAGCCTCCAGTTTGTGATTTGGCCATCAACAATGTTGGTTTTCACAGTGAAACCATAATTAAAGGAGAAGGTGGATCTGACCTGCTCTGTACTCTGACTGATTGTGTGGTAAAGTCTGTCAATCACATGGTTGCCACACCTTAAACATCCCCTTATGGTCTCTTTTCCTCTAAATGGGACCATAATTTAAAAAATTAACATCATGTTGTTTTGAAGACTTGAAACTAGAGACTGAGACCATAAACTCATTAGGAAAATGTTTACTGAGCTAATAAATTAAGTGAGAAGTAGGGACATTTTCACATAGACTTCAATACAATCTGACTTCTTTCTACAACCAGTGGAGTCGCTCCCTGATGGTCATTTGAGAGAATGAAGGTTTAAGGTTCTTTAGCATTGGCTTCACTTTACAGACCTCCATTTTTCATATACAATCTATGTTCAAAATGGATCCTTCTGATGCGTTTCTGGTTCAGTGGGATTAATGTTGCCCTCTTTCCTGACTCCCAAGGTACCTCAGACTTCGCCGAGCCAGCCTCAGGAATGTCCCTGCCACAGCCGGCACTGTCCTGGGTGTGGCTTGTGGATCTGGAGAGGACGGTTGCTCTACTCGTGGGCCGGTGCCTTGGTGGGATGCTTCAGGGAGCTCCTACCTCGCTGGAGGAGCAGGATACAGCTTATTGGCTCAAAACACCCCTCTTCAGCAATGGCTTGGAGATGGACATCCCACAGCTAGGTTGGGATGGGACAGATACAGCACTGATTGATTTCAAGTCTCTTCAAATATTGATTAATAACACAAGTGGTTGAGTGATGTGAATTTAAAGGATATTTTGTGCTCTGCTAATGAATGTTTGTTCACCTGTGTCCCTCAGACACCTGCATCAGCTCTTTATTGGAGGCAGCACTGTCTGGTAATGAAGAGCAGAAGCCCTTTGACTGCACACTGCGCCCTGACTTGAGTGTCCTGGTGGATTTGGCTCTGGGTTCCTCTAAAGAACCTGCCAACAGCCTCTGGATCAACATGCAGGACTATGCCATCAGCAAAGGTCTGCTACTGGACTAGGTTTATAATGAAATCCATTGTCCCTGTGCTGCAGTAAACAGCCTTGAAGTGGAGCTGACAGTGTACTGACTGCACTGCGTCTTCTGTTGCAGACTGGGACAATGCGTCTCTCAGTAACGAGTCCCTGTTGGACACTGTGTCTAGGTTCGTGTTGGCAGCCTTATTGAAGCACACAGGGCTGCTGGGCCAAGCCTGTGGAGAGGGCAGGTACTGTAACATGATACAATATGTCTGACTTAAGGTTTCTATACTTTCATAGAACCAGCCTGAGTATACTTCTATTTTCCCATCAGGTATCAACCATCCAAGTCCCTCGCTGAGGTCTATCGCAGTGTTTATAAGGTCAGAAACCGCCTGCTGGCCTGTAAGAACATGGACTTCATCCAGACCCGATCATCTTCACGAGAGAGGAGGGTGAGTAAACAAAAGTTACATTCACACATGTACTATTGCATTCACCTTTATTATCTTTAGCATTAACTGGACCCTTGAAAAACTATACTCCAATGGAATAAGTGCACAAAATGAAGTTCCCTTAATTCACCAAAACATTTAAGAAACATTGCTACTCTTAAATTTGATTTTATAGTGTATGTCTGTGAATTATCTGTGTCTATATTTAAACTGTCTATTATTTATTTTGTCCACCTGTCTCTTGAAAAAAGAGATCCAGATCTCAATTAGATCACCTTAGGTTTTTAGCCTTTATTCCAATAGTAACAGTAAGAGAGAGACAGGAAAGTCAGGGCGCGAGAGGGGGAATGACACACAGCACAAGGTTGCAGGCTGCACCCAAACCAGGGCTGCTGCAGCAAGGACAAAGCTCCATCATGTGAGCCTCTGAGGCATCCAGACCATTTTAAAAATAAAAATTAAGGATTTAAGGGGAGCTCTGGTGGCTTACCTGGTCCTGGGTTCAAGTCTGAGCTGTGATTCTTTGCTGCATGTCACCCCCCTGTCTCTCTCACCGCCTGAATAAAGGCAAAAATAAATAAATCAGTACAGGATTTAAATCATTAAAATTATCCAATATCTAATTATTCACTTATTGGCATATTGTTACTCTTCCTGTTCCTGAACATTTTCTAACTAGACACTTTTCTCTCTAAATGGCTGCTTTGTTGATGAAACAAAAGGACTTCATAGACATCATGTGGTTTCACTGGGTCAGATTTCAGACAATCAGGACTCTCTGGACATGGACCCTCAGGAGCACTCATTCACACGCACGATCGATGAGGAGGCAGAGCTGGAGGAGAGAGCCGACCGCGAGAGAGAGGAGGGCCACCAGGAGCAGGATGAGGAAGAGGAAGACAGGGACCATGAAGTGATGACGGCTGGAAGTAAGTGCATGTGTCTGGAGTTGTGTGTTTTTCTGCTTTCATTGTCTGTGCTCTGAGAGATGTTACTGCAGAAAAACAGGTGCTGTATTTAGATGAATTTCAATCTGAGCTGAAACTGATAAATACCCTTACATATAATTAATTACTTACTACATTGTGTAATTCAGTTGTCCTTAGTGTTGGATACTTTACATTGCTCCTTGGGAGATTAATAAAAGCCTGTTGTTGACTGAGTAAGGATGAAGCTCTGTGGTTCTTTTATCAGGTTACTGTTAAAGGCCTGTTGGAGGTCCCACTTCACTACAAAGCTAAGCAGACGAACCGGATTGACTGACCAACCACTGAACCAGCTGCTTTAGCAAAACTTAAAAAATATATAAAAGAAAACATTTATGACAGCCGATCACATTCATATGATTGGCACCAGCGGGAAAAAAAATGATCCGGGCATCCCCAATGTGCAGCGCAGTTTTCTTTACATTTCTCTGTTACTAGTGTAATTTATGTCAGTGGAAACCAGTGTAACTAGAAACATGTGAAGCTCTTCAGTAGTTAGTTTCCTGTACAGAAAGTTTCTAACATATTGTGGTCAAGATTAGCATGTGTGATGAGACCTCTGATACAATATAGAGAGAGGCCTCACGCCTGCACATCAGTGGGATGTTTAGCTGTAAAGTCAAATATTCACAGTTGTAATAGAGAATCCACTGCACCCGATGAATGTGACTTTGGCAGACATGTCTTGGCGTGGCGCGTTTGCATGAGCTTCGGTTTTAAACTTTGTACTCCAGTAAACCTTGCGTGCATCACGTGGCGGCTGCTTGTCCTCTAACCCAGCATTTTGTGTGTTTTGTGTGTGTGTTTGTGCATATCGCACAACACAGAAATCTTTCAATGTTTCCTCTCAGCGCGGGAGGTGGCTCGCAGTCGGGACAGGGAGCGAGCCAGCAGCAGCACAGGCCTGGGCTCTGGCTCCGTTTCCAGGAGTGGAGGAGGAGGAGGAGGAGCAGGAGGAGGTGGAGAGGAGGATGCCATTCTGTCTCAAGAGGGGAGAAGGGGCAGTACAGGTCTACCAGAGGGCCAGGACCTGTACACAGCTGCCTGTAACTCAGTGATCCACCGCTGTGCCCTGCTGGTGCTGGGGGTGAGCCCTGTGCTGGGTGAGCTGACCAAACAGAACCAGGACGAAGGCCAGACCCAGTCAGCGACAGGAACACAGGAGTGTCTGAGCTTCATGACCAGGTCAGATTACTGAGGGGGGTGCTAAATTAAAAGTCAAACTAAACAAGTTAATTCTCTCATCAGTGATGATGTTATGCTACAGAAACCTAACCTAACCTCTGAACTTCAGTTTTTTCATGCCTTTGTGTTTTCCTTATTAAGTTGTCAATTTTAAACTCATAAAATAAGAAAAAAACAACAGCCATTGAATGTTTTTATGTTATAGCTAAAAACACTGTAAACCATAATAACCAAAGAAAACTTCAACACAGAAAGTTTGGGTTTTGGTTGTTTTTGGAGTGATTTAAAGTTCCCATCTTTATCTGATCATGAGTTGTGCTTATTCTTTTGAGCAGTAATCATGCATCATCATGGTGAATGAGACACATTTCATTTGGCTAACTCAGGGCCTCATTAGCTCTCGCTGACAGTATGTATGGGGTTTTAGCAGTGAACAGGGACTATGGATTTTGTTCCCAATCTCTAATGACTTGAAGGAGGAATCTGTTTCATTGAGTGTTGATTTTAACACAAACCTGAAAACAATTTCTTAATGTTTCAGCGGAAACCAAATGGAAAAATGAGGCCAATTCCAACTGGGAAGTTTAATGATGCTGGAGTTGGCTTGAATATAGTACCCAGTAAAATCTGAAAATACCTAGCTTTCTAACCACTGCCAAAAAGTGTGATGTATGTGAGTCCAGTCCGAATAACCTGTGGCATAGCTAGGCTTCTTCTCTTTGTTGCTGGCTCCTGTGACAGTGATAGTGATAAAATTAAAACTACACTGTTAACCTTTGTATTTTCTCTTGGTAGCCACGAGAAGGTGCGCCTGGCTGTTGGGTAATCAGAATACTTTGAGAATTCACCTGGGAATCCATGACCTAATTTTCACTGGTCTCACCAATTTTCATCTGAACACTGACCCACATTTACCCCTGGAGCTCCATGAACCTGGTAGCATACAAATAACAGTGCTGTTCTCTGTTTTAGGCTCTTCACCATTGGAGTCTACGTCTAATTTTATATAGAGTCTAGGGCCAGCAACTATCATATCATAATACTATAACATATACTATTATACCACAGGAGGTGAACACATCAACAGATAGTATCCACCTGGATATGTATTGCTAAGCAAAGAGCTGTCGCACAAAACCATATAACGCAGCAAACATTGTACAGCTGTCATAAATCTTCCTTTCCTTCCTTTCATACATTAGCATCGTTATCTTCTCCTTGATTAGCCGTTGATTATTTAATTCATGTAGTGGCCCCATATATTTTCCAAAGTTCTTCCTGCCTGTTGTTCAATTCAGAAATTTATCCCTTATTTTCCTCCATCCATTTTCTTCTGATTATCCAGATCGAGTCGCAATGGCAGCATATTTAGCAGGGAGTTCCAGACTTCTGTCTCTCCAGCAACACTCCTCCCGAGTCATTAATTTTGTGATTCATTCTTCATAATTGGCCATTTTTGCCATTTCTGTTCAGTTGCATTTTTAAGCTGTTGCATTGTCACCGACGAAGATGATGGTGGTCTGACTTCATCCTCCACACTCCACCACCAAAATTGATTTATTTAAATGACATAATTTTATTATTTTATGTAACTTAATTTATGTAACTTTTATTTGTTGTGAGTAGGAACGGCTCCACATCTGTAATTTCTTTATATAATCTTGTGTTGCATAATGATAATTAAATTTTGTGTGTGTGTGTGTGTGTGTGTGTGTGTGTGTGTAGGAGTGAGAGTTTGAGTGCAGAGAGCAGGTCAGTGCAGAGCAGCCCTAGTTACAGGTTGATGAAGTCCAGGAGTGAGTCTGATCTCTCGCAGCCCGAGTCAGACGAAGAGGGTTATACTCTGGTAAAGAGCATACAATCTCACATACACATACTCACTACACACAAGCTTCACATGTTTAAAGTCAGCATCACATCAGGTTCTGTCTCTGCTTTGTCTTTCAGAGTGGAAGGAGAAATGTCGACCTGGACCTGGCTTTCTCTCACAAAAAAAGAGGTAGGAATGATTTCCTGTAAATGTATCTAACGTTGCGAATAAGACCAGGAACACACTGGCTGTGTGGCATGTATGTGACAGCTGTGGAATGTCTTGGTTTAATTTCTGTGGCCATGTTAACACACGGTTGCGTAACACAATCAGGAGATTCATCTTATCACCTTTGTTTTAGACGTGACAAAAATATACAGAGAAAATACTTGATGTCATATTGACACTATACAATCAATATTAACATTAACCAGTGTTACTAACTACCAAACATCCCCAACAACAACAGGGCTGCGACTTCAGTAGTGTTGTGGTGAGCTTGTGTGGAAAAATATAATAAAAAAAAATATAATTTACATTTTTTATAACCTATTGGATAGGTCAGTGACAAGGAGGAAAATAAAGCACCAGGTCAGTCTCAAAACAGTGAGGCATGCACTGTATCTACTCAGTTATCTATTCATCATTCCAAAATGCCAAGCTTGTTCCTGACAAACAGCAAGACAAGTAATAGTGCTCCAGATGTGGCATCATTGCTAACGTACAATGCTAACATTTAATCATTGTGCAGATGTCATCGAACGCACCACAAGTCTCAGTCATGGTCATGACATTATTGTAAAACTTAACAGGTTTCAGTTGATTGTCTTTAATAGACCTGGTCTTCAGCCTCCAGTCAATGATTCTGTCTGTTAGTGTTCGATAGTTAACAGGTTGATAAGTGGAAACATTTAGCTCAATCCCACAGCAGGCTAACTGTTAGCTAACTGTTAGCTTCATCCATATTTCGTCTCTAATTTCATCTGATCACTTTGACGTACATCATAAAAAAACTGACAACCGATGAAGCTACGTGAGGAGACATGTCGTAAAACAGTCGTTACATGGAAGAACAGCTCTGTAAAACAGACAATTAAATCATAGTGTTTGAATCTCTGAGAAACCCAACATTAAACAGGTGATTTTAACTAAATTACTCCACTAGTGACCCCTGGTTGTCCGCAGACCACACTTTGAGAACCTCTGCTATAGTTTTTATGTCTAGTCTGAATTTGAATATGACAAAAATTATTTTATGTTTTCGCCAGCTGCACAGGGAGACAGACATTTTAGAGACTTTTATGTTTAAAGATAAAATAAATGAAAAGAGCTGGCAGTTCAGCAACACAGCCGCCATGCACACGCCACACAGGCAGTGAGGATGATTCAGGTTTGTCTTTGTCATCTTTCATACGTTACTCTTGTCTCTCTGTCTCTCGATTCCTGTGTGGATAGTTTATTTGCTTCTTTTGGGGCAGTTGAGTCCCAAACACAAGAGGAGCTCCAAGCAAGTAAACGATGGCATGTTTCTTCCTCTTGTTAGCTCATCCCTCCATGACTGTGATGAACCCCCCATTCCATTCATCTCTCATGATGAGGGCCTTGTTCCGAGCACAGACACTTTATGTTCTACTTTCTGTGTCGCGTGCTGTTACGTAAAGAGAAAAAACAAGTCAAGAACATACAGGTCGTCCAATAAACAGCTCATTCTTCTGCTTGGATTGGTTGTGAAGAATGTGATTTGTCACAAATTCATGGAAATTACCAGTTGCATTTGTAAAGAAATCATCAGCAGTGATGTTTTGACTTTAGTGTGTTCAGTTGTAGGAAATGTCAGAACTGATCACCATTTCACTTCTCAGCTGCAGCATTTCTCCTCAGTGGGTATTGGAAGCTCAGTGCGCCCATTATAGATGAAATCATAATGGCTGATGAAGGCTTGTGCCTGCATGAAGATTCAGCATTTGGACATTCAATAAACTTTTATAGAGTAATAATGCATCACACTGCCTAGCTCTTAAGTGCTTAAAAGCTACATGGTCCATCCATCAAAATACATTATCTTGTGCATTTATGCATCTGAAAGGCTTCTCTTCTTCTCTGTCATCAGGTTTACTCCACAGCTCACCAGACTCCCTGGCCGAGTCCTGGTTCAGGGCCAAACTGAGCCGCCAGCGGAGCTACAGCTCGGCACACTCCTACGAAGAGTCCGACCTGGACCTCAGCCGCTCGCTGGGCATCCACGCCCTGATTGACAACATGGTCAGTTTTATCAGCGGTGACGTGGGCCTGGCTCCTGCCTTCAAGGAGCCGGAGGAGAGTATGTCCACCAGCCCACAGGCAACTATCCTGGCCATGGAGCAGCAGCAGAGCAGAGCAGAGGTGAGGGAACAACTCAGGACTATGGGACTCTGAAGTGAAGCACAAGTCCTTTTATTGCTGTGATCCCACATAAAATTAAAATGAGTAATCCAGTTTATTTTGACATCATAATTTCTATATCCTCTTTTTGTGATTTTTGTTTGAGGGATTTTCAGGTTTTACTTCTGTGTATACATTTCCTATTATATCTGAGTCTTGCAGCCAAAAAAAAAAAACCAATGGATCCATAGAAAAGATAATCAAAGAGTCAGATTTGTAACCCTTTTGCTGGGTGTTATCGCCAGTTGCGGTTGGAGGCGCTGCACCAGATCGTAGTGTTGATCTCTGGCATGGAAGAGAAGGGCAGCCAGCCTGGGAGTGCAGATCGGTCCAGCAGTGCCTTTCAGTCCTCTTCCCTGCTCACCTCCGTCAGGCTGCAGTTCCTGGCTGGTTGTTTCGGCCTAGGGACTGTGGGAACTGGAGGCCTGAAGAGAGAGAGCGTTCAGCTACATCACTACCAGGTACAGTGTCAGGCTCTCGGGGAGAGGACACTTCCCTCTCTGGGTTTTGGTTTCCAATCCAGACAGTTTGTGTGGTTTGAGAAGCCTCTGAGTGCACACTGTTGTTTTGCAGGATGGTGTAAAAGCAGCTAAGAGGAGCCTCCAAATGGAAATCCAGACAGCTGTTCATAAGATCTACCAGCAGTTGTCTGTGACCCTGGAGAGAGCACTGCAGGCCAACAAGCACCACATCGGTAACATGAACTGCTGCCATATACTCGTAGTCATGCAGCTTTGATAATTTAAGTATGAATCGGGTTGTGTCTGAAATCACTCATTCACTCCTCCCTGCTCACTACCCAGAGACATCTAGAGGACTATATATTGAGTTCATCAGTAAAATTGAGTCTATTTGAGGCCACTGTGTAGAGTATGATAATTCTCAATAAACATTCAGACAGTGCTAAAGAATGGGGAAACTCCCTATATAGTGGAATATAGAAGACGACGTGAGTGATTTCTGACTCAGCAGTAGATTTTTTTAACATTAGCTTATTAAGATTTTCAGTTGACAGGTGCATCATGGGTATGTAGAGACATTACCAGGGCATATTTCAGAGCTAGAGTGTCCAGAAAACACATTGCTCAAACCTAATCTGGTTCTGATTTGGAGCTTTCTCTGTGGATTCACTCTTTCCAACTCGACATCTTAGTCTCTGCCTTGCCTCTCTCCATCCTAGAAGCCCAGCAGCGCCTCCTGCTAGTGACTGTGTTTGCACTAAGTGTTCGCTACCAGCCAGTGGACGTCTCCTTGGCCATCTCCAGTGGGCTGCTCAATGTGCTGTCTCAGCTCTGCGGCACAGAGACCATGCTGGGGCAACCCCTCCAAATCCTGCAGAAACCAGGAGTGTCCCAGCTCAGCACTGCTCTGAAGGTGGCCTCCACACGCCTACTGCAGATACTGGCCATCAGCACTGGGTAAGAGACTGAAAAATGATGGAAGTGAGGTCACCATGACATCAGTGCGTTGTAAACCCAAACCTGTATAAAGAAAGTGTTGTTGAATTTGCAGGACATATGCGGACAAGTTGAGTCCCAAGGTGGTCCAGTCGCTGCTGGACCTGCTCTGCAGTCAGTTGAAGAACCTGCTGTCCCAGGCTGGAGTTAGTCTTCTGTCTCCTGGAAAAGAACAGGAAGACAACAAACATGAGGACAGTGCAGACTCTGAGAAGAAAGACTTCAGAGGTGATAAAAGAATTACATCCTGTTGTCAGTCTGTTTTACTGACCTGATCAGCAAAGCATGTTATTTGTTGTGTGTTTGTAACATACACTGTTTATAAATTTGGATGTGGATACCAGGTCTGTAAAGTGAAGCCAATGCTGAAGAGCCTTAATACTTCATTCTATCTAATGACCATCAGGGGGCGACTCCACTGGTTGGAAAAAGAAGTCAGATTATATTGACGTCTGTATGACTCCCTATTTCTCCCTTGATTCATTAGCTTAGTAAACATTTTCCTAATGAGTCTCTAGTTTCAAGTCTTCAATACAACATGATTTTTTAAAATGATGGTCTATTTAGAGGAAAATAGACCATAAGGCAGGGGATGAGTTAGGGTGTGGCTACTGTGTGATTGACAGACTGTGCCACACAATCAGGATAGAGGACAGGTCAGATCCACCCCTCACTCTCCCTCAGCTCCACCTTCTCCTCCAAATATGGTTTATTCTGGTTTCAAAAAACCATTATGGCTGATGGATAAATTACAAACTGAAGGCTTCAAAACAGCACCTCACGTGGTTTGTGGCCATTTGAGCAGTGTTATTTTTCATCAATAGAAGCTTTAATCAAACATATGTATACATATAAGTTTTTCCATTGTAAAGACTTTTTCTTAGACAAGAGCCAATTTTGTTACAAACACGCCAAAGATAAGATACCAAAGAAGGTCACTAACTACTACATAATCAAAGTTTTTATAGAACAATATAATTAGACAAAAAAAAAGAATACAATTAAACTGCGTTTCAATGAAGCAGAAAAATTACTAAAATTACTAAATTTCAGTATGGACTAAATCACCTTTGGGTTCTGTCAAATATGTTTTAATTTGAAAATTAAATGAAGAAACAGTGAAATAGGTTTAAAACTGAAAATCTGTTCCTAAAGTTAGAAATGTATTTTTGATTCATGTTGAGATTTAGTGTAATATTTATTGACTTGTACTTTGTGAAAAAACATGCAGGCTGCAATTTAGTGTGTGTGGTTATTTTTCAGCTCTGATACGTAAACAGCACACGGCGGAGCTCCACCTGGGAGATTTCCTCGTCTTCCTCAGGAGAGTGGTGTCTTCCAAGGCCATCCAATCCAAGATGGCCTCCCCCAAATGGACTGAAGTGCTGCTCAACATTGCTGCACAGAAATGCTGTTCAGGTACAAGCAGCTGATGTAATACAACACAGATACACGTGCGGGATGTTATGTAATAAAATAACACCAGAGACATTCACTCTTGTTGATTACAGGCGTCCCTCTGGTGGGAAACTTGAGAACTCGGCTCCTAGCTCTTCATGTTTTGGAGGCTGTGCTGCCTGCATGTGAGGCCAATATGGAGGATGACCAAATGACACAGGTATGCCCTGGTTTGGACATATGCCTCAACCCTTTGAACTATGGTCATACTTTTTTTTTTTTCCTTCTCCTTAAACTAGTGAACAACCACTTTCTAATAAATCCCTGTTTGTCCGTGTTTGACACCTGACAAAGTCAGGTAAGATCTGGATCAGTCTGACCCTTTGACTGGAGCATTGCTGCTTTACTTCTGTGTGTTTAGCCATAAATTCTCATCCTCCATCTTTGATAGTGACATCTAGAATCACGTCTCTACATCGGACACTCCTATTGGCTCCAGTGGGTGATGTCACAGTGTGTAACTTTCTGTGTTGAACTTTTCTTTATTATAGTTTACAGTGTTTTTATCTATAAAATAATTTAGTTTTTTCTTGTTTTATTAACTACTATCCCCTATTACAGAGAACAGAAGTCTTTACTGAGTGACATATAAGGAAAAACACAAAGCTTTGAAAAAAAGGAGAAGCCTTCATGTGGATCTCACAGAGGTTATTATTATTTGCTCTCTTTAAGGTTGTGGAGCGTCTCTTCTCCCTGCTCTCTGACTGCATGTGGGAGGCTCCCATTGCTCAAGCAAAGCACTCAATCCAGATCAAAGAAAAAGTCCAAGAACTCAAACTCCAGGTGGGCAACAAACCAACAAGTCCCCCTTTCCTCACACCTGCTGTGTCTTTCTGGATGACTGACAGTCTCTTCACTCCACAGGGAGAGGCAGAGGAGGAGGATGAGAACCTTCCCATTCAGGAAGTGTCCTTTGACCCAGAGAAGGCTCAGTGTTGTGTGGTGGAAAACGGCCAAGGGCTGACGCATGGCAGTGGGGGCAAAGGCTACGGCCTGGCCTCCACCGGGATCTCCTCTGGGTGTTACCAGTGGAAGGTACAATGTTGTGTTGTTTATCATTCATTATAAGAGGAACAAAAATTATAATATAGTCATTTTAGAAACTGTTGTAGTTCTTAGTTTTGTGATACATGTCCAAATCATTAATTTACAACATGTTTAATTATAAACTGCCTTTCTTGTTTTTGATTGATTACCTGTTTGGATTAATTTCACAGTTTTTTTTCCAACAATATCTTTATCTATTTTAAAACAGTTTAACACTCAATATTTGATTGTATGTTCTATACATATGCCTATAGAACATACACATCTGTACATACACCCAAACCAACCCTGCAAGAGACAAATGCTTCCCCCCGCCTATAAACACAAGTCAAAATGAAGCACAATACAAAAAACACCACATAAATTAAAAGCAATAAAGGATAATTTTACATTTTATTTCTCTTCTCTAAGTTTTACATTGTGAAGGAGAACCGAGGTAATGAAGGCACATGCGTAGGGGTCTCACGCTGGCCTGTGCACGACTTCAACCACCGCACCACGTCAGATATGTGGCTCTATCGTGCTTACAGCGGAAACCTCTATCACAACGGAGAACAAACACTGACGCTCAGCAGCTTCACTCAGGGAGACTTCATCACCTGTGTCCTGGACATGGAAGCCAGAACTATCTCCTTTGGCAAGAATGGAGAGGTGAGAGACTCACAGGAAAAATGAGTCAGATACTGCAGCAAACTTTAGTCTTCAGATAATGAGACTGGTGATATTCATTTGGCATACAGAAATTTTTATATATACAGCCTGTTCTGTGTAACACTATTAAACCCATGGAATCTTATTCACTTACAAAAAACACATCTTTGAGAAATGGCTTTCTAAAAGGCTTAATTTGTTTGTGTGTACTCTGGTCAGCAGAGTTGTGTATGTACAGCCTGAAAACTCACCCAGATTACAGAGAAATAATCCTTCTGGACAAAGTACAGACACATTATTATTATATTGCCCATGATTATGAAAGAAACAGCACGAAAATCCCATGATTCTCCTCAGAGTTCTGTCTCCCTTGCTAACTACTGAATTGTTGTTCCACAGGAGCCAAAGTTGGCCTTTGAGGACGTGGATGCCACAGAGCTGTATCCCTGTGTGATGTTCTACAGCAGTAACCCGGGAGAAAAGGTAAGGCAACAAATGTTCACCTGTCTGAGACACATACTAGCTGTTCTACAAAACAGCAGCATGATGTCACTTCACCACTGCTGGCAGGCTTATCCTTTTTTTTTTTTTTTTCCCCTTCAAAAAGGATGTAAAGGACCACATGGGGGTCTACCTTTACCCTGTATGGGACCTTTAACTCAGTAAATGAACGATACTTAGGTACACGCCTGATCGCTCTCCAGACACATTTGTTGATTCATGCCTGCTCAGAGAGTGGAGGTGGTGCAACTTTTGAGTGTGATTATTATTTAGGCTCCTGTGGATAACCCTGACTTCCTACAGAAAACAGCAGTAAAAGTAAAGTCACCTTTACTGCTGTTTTCTGTAGGAAGTTGTGATGCTTGAAATTATCATGCAGACTCTCCTTTACTCCTGCTCCCTCAGTATATTTTAAGTAATCTAGTTCGTTATCTTTGCTGTATACAGATATTTAGCTCAGAACATTATATAAACGGATACTTTCCTTATCTTTGAATGGCTCTAGGTCAAGATATGTGATATGCAGATGAGGGGAACACCTCGAGACCTCCTACCTGGTGACCCAGTCTGCAGCCCCATGGCCACTGTTCTGGCTGAGGCCACCACGCAACTGATCCGCATCTTACATCGCACCGACCACTGGACCCATCGCATCAACAAAACGATAATCGAGCGGCTTCACAAGATCAAGCCTTGTTTTCGAGAGTCAGCCAGTGTGTCCAGCAGTGGCGGGGGTCAAAGACTGAAAAAGAGTCGCTCCGTGCAGAGCCGTGAGGAGCATGATGCACAGAGAGAAAGCCAAGAGACGCCCACGAGGACGGAGGAAGAGAGGGGACGCCACGGACGGCAGCATGGCTTAGGGGAGCTGTCGGAGCACCACCTGAGAACACTCTGTGCTGAGGTTTGGCCGGTTCTTGCGGTTATCGGCGGTGCAGATGCAGGCCTCCGTGTTGGTGGGCGATGCGTTCACAAGCAGACCGGGCGCCATGCTACTCTGCTGGGTGTGGTGAAGGAAGGAAGTACATCAGCTAAGGTGCAGTGGGATGAAGCTGAGATCACTATCAGGTACTGGGTTTTGTCTTAACACCTTTTTTTGTCACTTTTCTTTGGATGTTTGTTGCTATGTGTGTTATTTACTGGTATATGTTTGTAAGCAACCAAAGTCAGATACTGTATTACTGTTTTGACCATAAAAGCCATGTAAAGAGTGACCTTTGGGCTTCTGAAACTGCCTCTGTTCATGTTCTTCTGATACATTAGCCTCTTGCTTTTGAATCACTTCTTCACCCTCCATTTTCCTTTACACTGATTTACTGTTTCTGTTACCAACTTGCCCCTTTCCATCATTACTCTTCACCCCTGTAAAATCCTCAAGCAGCGTTGTTTTGTGCCATTCCCAAAAATTCCATCTTTTTTTTTTGTCTTGCATGCTGTGCTCTCTCTCTCCTGCCCTTTCCCTCACTTTGTGTTTCCTTCCCTTGTCTCTTTTCACTCTCCACTCCCTCCTATTAAAGCTTCCCAACTTTCTGGTCGCCTAGTGACACTCCACTATACAACCTGGAGCCCTGCGAGCCGTTGCCCTTTGACGTAGCACGTTTCCGGGGCCTCACTGCCTCGCTGCTGCTGGACCTCACCTACCTTACCAGCATCCATGAGGAAACTGCCGCAAAGCTTGGCGCACGCCGTCACGACAAGAAGCATCGCAACGCAGCGTCCACTGGACACGAGCCGACCAATAATGAAGACAAAGCAGACAGTGAGGGGCATAACCGTAATGAACAAAGAGACGGCGCTGGATCAGCTCCTAATACCACAACCTCTGACCTGCGCGTGTCCCACAGCCTGGATGAGGTGAAAGCACATGTGGCACCCAACTCAAAATCGGAGAGTGAGATCTCCTCTGTGGCTGGTGGAGGGGTAGGAGGAAATGAGACCCTTTTCGCTGCAGCTCCTCACACTCCTGCTGAAGGGAACAGGAAGAAAGGCCACGAGCACGGCTCCCGCAGTCACGAGCCTTCTCCTCCCTCCATCGCCACCCAGTCAGAGATACATGCTGTGCAGCTGTCCTACCTCTACCTGGGAGCAATGAAGACCCTCAGCGCCCTGCTGAGCTGCAGCAAATATGCAGAGCTACTGCTGATCCCAAAGGTACCTCAGCTTTCTAGCTTTAGGTTATACAGTAACAGTTACATAAGTTTGACATTTTGGGCTAATTCGCTTTCTTTTTTGATACAAATACAATGTAGTTCCTATTTCAATTTTACTTTTCCAGCATAGATTATTATTATTCAACAACTGAAAGAGGTTTTAAACTTCTCATCTAACTCTTGACAAGAATACAAATAAGTTGGAAATAAGAGCATTTTTCACAATGTTCAACTACTCCTTCAAGAAAAAGTGTTTACCTACATACAATGTTTTCTTTAAACAAATGAAATAATTAGATCCATTTGGTCTAATTATTACATTTAATGTGGAGCAAAAACACAGAATCTCTGCAGAGAAAAATCTGATCCAGCTCACATCTTGTGAGATTGATGCTAACCTGTTATCTCCTGATGTTATCAAGGTGTTACCGGAAGCAGCACCCAGTGGGCACAATGCTGATCTAAATGCCAGCACCAGTGGAAGCACCACTGCCACCTCACCGGTATGCCAGGAGGAGGTGGAGATGCGTGCAGCTCTGCAGTTTCTCATGCGTCACATGGTGAAGCGGGCAGTGATGCGCTCCCCCATCAAGCGGGCTCTGGGCCTGGCAGACCTGGAGAGAGCACAGGCCATGATCTACAAACTAGTGGTGAATGGGCTGTTGGAAGAGCCGAGTGGGGGAAAGGTCAAGCCTGGTAAGAATATGTGGAGGTTTAATGTGCTTTGTATTCACCTTGCTAACTTGTACGGACCCTAAACCTAACACTAAAGCGTCTGGGGACATTTAAACTATTTCTGAATACTTTTCATTTTGTCTTAATATATCAAGTTTTTTTTTTTTTTTTTTACCATGCCAGTGTTTGGTATCTTTTTTTTCAGCAAAACTTCCTCGATATTGGAATTATTGACAATTATTTTTTCTCTCTGACATGCTATATCAACTTATTGGACCTAAAAAAGCATATAAGAGATATAATCACATTTGTTCTTTTGTTTTTTGTTGTTTTTTTTTTTTTTTTACTAAAAAGAAACACAAACAGGCCCTATGATGCCTCTGAAAATTTAAATTTCTGTGTTTTAACTGTAGACACAGGTTGCAAAGGCAAATAGCCAATATCAGGGTAAAAGAGAGATTGCAGGAGTGATTTTAGATGTTTTTTTAGTTGTTTTCTTTTTTTTTTTTCCCTAAAACACCTCTGTCTATGTCGGTCTCTCTCCTGCTTTCTCCCTCCCTGTTGCCCTTAGTTTCCCCCTTGCCCACCTCCTGAAAGACAACTCCTGCCCCGTCCAATTTGCATACTTTTACTCATGCATAAATAATTTTTATGTCAAAGTTATATGACCCTATCTCTGTGTTTACTTTGTCTATCAATACAAAACAGCGGGTGGCATGATTTCATGTGAACAAATAACCCAGTGGGATTCAGTTCACAGCAATTTGTAAACCACTGCCACTTGGAGCCTCACTGTGTACATAGACTGTATCTTCAGCTTTGTCAGCTTTGTCTGTCTCTTTATGTCCCTCAGGAGTGAGAAGTGAACCAGAGGGTGAGGGGGAAATCACAGAGGGTGAGCAGTTGGCACAAACTCCGGTCACCACCAGCCCCTCTGCTTCCAGCACCACCTCCTTCATGAGCTCCTCACTGGAGGACACCACCACTGCCACCACACCCGTCACAGACACAGAGACGGTCCCTGCCTCAGAGTCCCCGGGGGTCATGCCTCTCAGCCTCCTCAGGTCAGAACAGATGGTTACATGTATTGTCAGCTAGTGTCATTGAGCCACCTTGTTTTCCATGTATGATGAAACTGAGATGATTACATAAAATTTTTTTCTGTTATTACAGGCAAATGTTCTCCAGCTACCCGACCACCACCCTGGTCCCAACTCGTCGAGCCCAGACACCACCGGTGTCGTCTCTGCCGACCTCTCCCTCAGATGAAGTCGGCCGCAGGCAGAGTCTCACCTCCCCTGACTCCCAGCCCACCAGGCCACAAAACAGAACAGGTACCTGTAAGTATGCCAGATTACCTTGCGTCACTGTTATGCTATTGAGAAGCTTTTATGATATTCAGAGTACTAAGGAAGGCAATGTATTTTTTATATTGTTAATGTGTTAAAAAAAACTATTGCAAAAATTGTAATTGTGATTTGTGTTTGATTAAATTTTTTATGCTAACATAACTTCAGAGCAAATGTAGATATAAGAAACAAATAAGTACACTCATCACATATTGAAGGGTGTATTATTTCCATAGCAACAGCAATGCACACAGGAGCTAACCCATATTTCTTAGCCTCCTAAACGTCCATACAGTCTAAATGTAAATGTCCATGTGGTCTTTGATTGTAAATCAGGTCTTGCTCTTCTATATTAATGCTGTGAAAGTATTAAAGGTCTCCGTTCACAGAGAAATGCTCACAACCTGTATCAGAAACTGAGCCTTAAATTCTGGAACTTTGTGATGTAACAACAAAGCAGTCACTGCCCTTAGCCACACCCACAAACCCCACCCACCTGGACCCACCATCCTACCTTGCAAGATTTGGTTTCTCTGAGTGTGAAATCTGTTATATTTTATTAATTTGTAAAATATGAGAAGTAGTGAAATGTGGGCGGCATGGTGATGCAGTGGTTAGTGCTGTAGATCAAAGGAAAGAAGGGTTCTGTGTGGGTTCTCTTCCCACAGTCCAAAGACATGTAGGTTTAGGTTAATTGGTGACTCTGAATTGCCCACAGTCCTGAGTGTGAATGGTTGTATGTATTGCATCAATGAAATGTGCCCAAGAGCCCATGGTAAAGTCTTCAGATTGCTTGTTTTGTTCATAGACTGTTTATAAAAATGAATGCAGCCAATACTGAATAGCCTTAAACCTTCCATTCCATCAGGGGGCGACTCCACTAGTTGTTAAAAGAATTCAGATTGTATTGATGTCTATGTGAAAATGGCCCTACTTCTCCCGTGATTTATTACCAAAGAAAACATTTTCCTAATGAGTTTATAGTCTTAGTCTCTAGTTTCCAGTCTTCAACACAACATAAAAAATAGACCATAAAGCAAGGTATGCATTAAGAGCATGGCTGTCGTGTGATTGACAGACTGTACCACACACAGTGACCTCAGGATAGAGTACAGAGCAAGTGAAGTGAAAGACCAACCCTGGTGGAGTATCACTGAAGAAATGTAGGCTAATAAAACTTTAGCTTATGGATATCAACCCTTCAGATAAAACATTGGAAAAGTATAAAACAAGGGATCTTTAAAGCGATGTTCAAACCTACATAATAATTTCACCAACAATGACTGTTGTTTGCTACAGCTCTTTCAGACCCCAGCAGCAGGCTGTCGACATCTCCCCCTCCACCTGCTATTGCCGTGCCCCTGCTGGAGATGGGCTTCTCCCTGCGCCAGATCACCAAAGCTCTGGAGGCCACTGGTCAGTCTCCTTTAAGTCCCCTCCATAGACACTTGCAGTTGTATTAATTCAGTGCATTCAGTGGAATATGTCTTTAGACCAACACGAGTTAGATAGACAACTCAATACTACAATGAAGGTAGAACAGCTGTCATTACACTATAAATTGTGAAATAATGACCAGGTCATGACTGTGGGATTAAATTTTTACCTATTAAGCACAGAATATTGAATATTGTGCTATGTGGATATGTCCTGTTGTCTCCAGGTGCGCGAGGAGAGGCAGATGCTCAGAACATCACAGTCCTGGCCATGTGGATGATAGAGCATCCAGGCACGGAGGACGAGCATGACGAGCCTCACACCAGAGGCAGTGGTGGTGTCGGTGGTGATGGGTCTGACTCTTCCTGTCCCGGTGCCACAGCTTCCGCTGGAGGCAAATCTCTGGACAGGAACTCGTACCTGTGCTCCCCAGGCGACATAGCCAGCGCAGATGCTTCAGAAATGGAGGAGGGATTCAGTGAGAGGTGGGAAGTTTTCATCACTCGCTGTCAGGAAGTCACTGCTTGTTCATTCTCAATGCGAAATATACAGTTTTCAAACACAATGACTAATCAGTGGATGATTTGACTCTTTGTTTGTCATAACTTCATCATGTGACTTTAGTTTTTACCCTGTAACAATTTCTTTTTCTTTGGTATTTTTGACTTATTCATCTAACATACAATGTTTACAAATTATTACTTTGTTTAGTTAACCAAGCAGAAAACTAAGAGACAGCAAAACAAACAAGCAAGACATTTGGTAACAACCTTGGAAAATCCAAACTATGAAATATCATTCATATATCATTCAGTCCCAAGTAGAAATCACCAAAGGGTAAAATATACATAAAATGTCAACAAACATTTATGTTACTGTTTCGTGAACTAGTAAAAAAAAAAACCTGCACACATCTGGCCTTTGTTGGCAATGAGAAAGGCTGCAATCAGCATCCAGACCCAGGTCTAATGACTTGGTAGACACAGTTATTTATCAGTTCCACCTCCAATTGGCATTGGTGTAAACACCTAGTGTCAAACACCTAAGTGTCAACTCTCTGTGACATCACCCATTGGTTTGTGAAATGCCAATTTGAAGCTTTGAGTTTGTAATTTGTCCATCACCGTTTTGGTTTTTTGAAACCAGTAGAAACCATATTTGGAGGAGAAGGTGGAGTTGAGGAGGAGTGAGGGCTGGATCTCACCTGCTCTGTACTCTATCCTGATTTTCAGGCAGGTTGACGCTTGATACAGTCTGTCACACAGTAGCCATGCCCTAAAATGGGACCGTCATTTAAAAAATTAACATCATGTTGTATTAAAGACTTTACAACCAGTGGAATCACCCCCTGATGGTCATTATATAGAATGAAGATTTAAGGCTCTTCAGCATTGGCTTCACTTTACAGACCCAGAGTGTACATCCACTATAGACAGTTTAATAGACAGTCAACGTTATAGACAGTCTATGAGTTTGAACCTGTTCATTTCCACCTCTTCTCCTGCTGTTACGTCTCTTAGAGCACAGCTACACACCTGTCACCTGTCCAGCACAGTGCTGTTAAACTACAAACATCCCTCTGAGAGTCTGAACAGAAAGGCAAACTCATTTGCAATGTAAAAAGAGTCAGCTGGCTTTCATTTGCTGGTTACTCACTTTAAAAAAGAGAGAGAAACGCATCCCAGACTTCTCTTCCACATCATCTATATGTGACCTGGTCATATGAGGTCATTTTACACTATGTAACAATTTCACATAAATGTAGAGAAGTAAAATGATCTTGAAACTTGAAATTTAAAAAAAAAAATAATCTGAAAAGTACAAGTACACAGAAAAACATTTTGTTACAGCAGTAGTTACTGACATCCTTGTTAATATTCACATATAAAAACCCACTTGTTTGTGTACTTTGCAGTCCTGAGGGCCTGGAGCAGGACAGTGCATCAGCCTCTAGTGGTGTTGCTCTCCGAGGACGCTCTGCTGTCGGCAGGAAACACCGCTTCGACCTGGCTGCACGAACGCTGTTAGCCCGCGCAGGTGAGATCTCTTCCCCCTTTCTTCATAAACAAAGTGCAGACTAGCCTCCCACTTCATCACTACACTTTCTTTCTTTGCCCACTCAGCCGGACTGTACCGCTCAGTGCAGGCCCACCACAGTCAATCGCGTCGGGAGGTCTCATCCCTTCAACAGCAACAAGACCCAGCTGCCCTATATGACTTCAACCTGGATGAGGAGCTGGAGATGGACTTGGATGAGGAGACCATGGAGGCCATGTTCGGCCAGGACCTCGCCAGTGATACCGACATTCTGGGAATGTGGATCCCGGAGGTACTGGACTGGCCAACATGGGTGTGTGTGACTTTATGCTATGGTCAGAGGGCTGCAATCACCATTCTGCTCTTTACCTGCACTGCATTACTCCTCCATCACAGTAAACACATGCGTGCACGCTTTATCAGTCAGGTTCATGAGACACTGTCACTGTTCTCCTAACCGACATTAGGTGAAAGACTAGACACTGAAAGAAGATGATTACTCTGAATGCTTGTAATTGGCTGTTGCTTGGAATTCATGCAAAGCTGTCATTCGCTCATATTTCTAATATTTTACATTGCATGAGTGCCTCACTGCCGCTCTGAAGCCTAACCACTGTGTCCCATGTGTGTTGTGTGATTACATGTTTTGCCCTCATGAATGCGAACGGGTGTGTGTCTGTGTGTCATCGTACCTCGCAGCATGTATGTGAGACAGACGACCGAGATGAGGTGGTGGTGTGTGAGCTGTGTGAGGCCAACGTGGCCAACTTCAATCAGCACATGAAGAAGAGCCACCCTGGCTGCGGCCGCAGCGCCAACCGGCAGGGTTACCGTAGCAACGGCTCCTATGTGGATGGCTGGTTCGGGGGGGAGTGTGGCAGTGGGAATCCCTACTACCTGCTGTGTGGGGGCTGCAGAGAGAAGTATCTGGCCATCAAAAGCAAGGCCAAGGTCCCTATTGTGGAGAGGTATGCTCATATGAGAAATAGACTGAACAAGGATTGTGATGTTGAATGATGTTCGTGCAGTTTATTCATCTTTTTCTAAATCA
Source organism: Rachycentron canadum (assembly GCA_038496675.1). Taxonomy (NCBI): domain Eukaryota; kingdom Metazoa; phylum Chordata; class Actinopteri; order Carangiformes; family Rachycentridae; genus Rachycentron; species Rachycentron canadum. The sequence goes on along the minus strand of CM076648.1, from coordinate 23,072,955 downwards.
TACCTTAAAAATCCAACACTGAACTCTCATGTGTCTCATGTCAGATACAAGGGACAGGCTCCTGACCTCCTGGGAAAGCAGGACAGTGTCTATGAAGGTAACACTTGACAAGATATATTTAATGATTCCAGCATTGAGGTGTTTTTTTTTTTTTTATCATTATGTTTGGTAACCTCTGGGAAATGACATATTTTGTTTGTTGTGTTTGTCTGTCATGCTGCAGAGGACTGGGACATGCTGGATGTTGAAGAAGATGAGAAGCTGACAGGGGAGGAAGAATTTGAGCTCTTGGCTGGCCCGTTAGGTCTGAGCGAACGCAGGATCGTCCCTGAGGCTGTCCAGTTCCCTGACAGTGACCCACTCGGAGCCACCATTGCAATGGTGACGGCCACCAACAGTATGGAGGAGACTCTGCTGCAGATAGGTTAGGAGGGGGGTTGATTGATGTCCTGTTAATACTTCAGTATCATATTGTTTTGTTTTAATCAAACTGAAGTAAAGCCATCAGTAACAGTAAAGTCATGATATGGGATAGGAGTAAAGCAAGTGTGTGTTTGTGTGCAGGCTGTCAGACCTCAGTGGACAAGAGCTCATCGGGCAGGGTGACCCTTGGGGAGCAGGCGGCAGCTCTGCAGAACCCACATGACCGAGTGATGGCGCTGAGGAGGGTGACAGCTGCAGCCCAGGTGCTGCTGGCCAGGACCATGGTGATGAGAGCCCTGTCTCTGCTGTCTGTCAGGTAGCCTGTGTGTTTGTGTGTGTGTGTGGTTGTATCCGCTCTTTCTGGCAAGCTCCAAATTATCAGCATGTGACATTAACCTCCGTCTATGCTTTTGTGAACATACAGTAGTTGGGTGTAATTTAGATCAGTCTGACCATTTGACTGGATCATTGCTGCTTTACTTCTCTGTGTGTTTATCCATCAGTTCTCATCCTCCATCTTTGCTAGTGACGTTTAGGGTCACAGCTCTACATCGGACACTCCTATTGGCTCCAGTGGGTGATGTTACAGCCCATCAGTGTCTCATGCAGAGGCCGAGCTGTCAGAGACATGGACAATAAGATATTTAGAGCATTAGAGGCTTTGGAGCTGATTTTTCATCATTACTGCTCAAAAGAATGAGCAGAATTCAAGATCAGATAAAGAGAGAAACTTCAAATCAGCTCTAGAACAAAAAAACTATTTAAGTTTTCTTTGGTTATTATGGTTTAGGGTGTTTTTATCTATAAAATAAGGAAAAAGTCTGTTTTCAGTTTTTTTTTCTTGAGCTACTGTCTCGTTTACATTGAAAACGAGTCTTCATTGAGGGTTTGGGGCTGATAATTATATATATATATAATTAGCTGAGGTTTTTATATCATATATAATTAGCTGAGGTTGAGCTAATTTTGAATATTTGGAGACTTGGTGACATTTCTTTAAAATGACAAGGTGTTTGTGATGTAAATTTACTCTGTACGATTTCTAAATGTTTTCTTACACATGAAAAAAAATAAATTATTTACATTGTTTATAATTAATACAGAATGTTTGTTGAATTAATTAGTTAGTTAGAGTTAGTTCTTAGAATCCAAAGATATTTGATACATATCAGTCTAATGGATAAAAAATGTTTATTTCAATATTGTAAAATACACTTCCTTCCTTCCTTCCTTCACAGTGGTTCGAGCTGCAGCCTTGCAGCAGGTCTGGAGTCTCTGGGTTTGACTGACATCAGGACTCTGGTCAGACTGATGTGCCTGGCGGCTGCAGGCCGAGCCGGTCTTTCCACCAGTCCTACAGCAGGCTCCGGCCACGCTGAAAGGCCGCGTGGGGCCACCAAGGCGAGCAAACCCATCTCCTGTCTGGCTTACCTCAGCACAGCTGTGGGCTGCCTGGCCTCCAACAGCCCCAACGCTGCCAAGCTGCTGGTGCAGCTCTGCACTCAGGTACAGAACAACTCCTGCCTCCATCTTGTTCTACGTCATAGCTTTATTTAATTTGTCAATGGAAAGACTTGTTGATGGTGATGACTAACTGTAGTTTGTCCTTTCATAACATTATGTTTTCATTAAGACCAATAATTGGCCCAAACCTGATCCATGAGAGTCAATTCAATTTAACATGACACTGTTTTCTGCACAGAACCTGATCTCTGCAGCCACAGGCATGAACTTGACCACAGTGGACGACCCCATCCAGAGGAAATTTCTGCCCAGCTTCCTGCGCGGTGTGGCTGAGGAGAACAAACTAATCACCTCCCCCAACTTTGTGGTCACCCAGGCTCTGGTAGCTCTGCTGGCAGATAAAGGGGCCAGACTCAGACCTGCTTATGACAAGGCTGATATGGAGAAAAGAGGTTTGTAGACTTAGAGGAGCAGGAGACACAAATAATACATGTTGATCAGTCATTGTTTCTTTATCTCATTGTCATTGTATCTAAACAATCATCACGTTGTTTTCTTTGACAAGTAGATAAATGGTGTTACTTGTGTAAGCTATTTTCTTTGTATATTTTATTAGTTTTACAACTGAGATGAATGTATACTGAATTGATTCGGCATACATAAGTGTGTCAGAATGATTATGTTGTGGCCATTGTGCTTGTAATTTAACTTCAATCACAGCCTCAAACTGTGTAATTGAATTGAAGGGGAGCTTATACTGTCCATGTGTTTCGCACCAGCTTTAATGTGAAGAAATTTGTTTTGTAATGTGTTTTTATTTATTTATTTTTTTTCTGGCCCGATGTTAATCATCTCATGATAATTAGCATGCATTTATATAATTCATGTAGTAAAATCATTAATGTCTGCTTCCATGCACACAGCTTGTGTAGCTTTGCTTTGTCCACTGGGATCACCTTTTTGTTATCTTGTGCTTTTTTTTGTGTGTTTTTCATGTTTGTCACTTTCACTTGTATTCCTTCTCTCACTCACTGGGCTACCTTGTCACCTTGTGTTCCATGTCGAGCAGGTCTAATTGCGCATTTGTATGCCCATCCTTCCCATAATCCCTCCGCTGTAGGCCCTCTGGAGCTGGCCAATGCGCTGGCTGCCTGCTGCCTATCCTCAAGGCTCTCCTCACAACACCGCCAGTGGGCTGCTCAGCAGCTGGTCCGTACACTGGCTGCCCACGACCGCGACAACAACCAGAGTCGTCCACAGACCTTTGCCGACATGGCAGGGGACCTGCGAAAGTGCTCCTTCATTAAGCTGGAGGCTCACCAGAGCAGGGTCAGCAGTTGTTTTTAAACTCTAAACATGTATACGATGGCTTCTGTGCCACATGCCTTTCTCTTTGGTATTGAAAGTCTCTCTCTGTCTGACTCAGGTCATCACATGCAGCTGGTGCAGTAAGAAAGGCCTGTTGGCCACCAGTGGCAATGATGGGACAGTCAGAGTGTGGAATGTAACAAAGAGCCAGTACACACTCCAGCAGACCTGCATCTTCAATAAAGAGTGAGTTTTTCTGAAACACAAGAAACATTTCATGTCCTGTGTTCCACTTTCAGAAACCTCATTGTTTTATTAACCCTCTCAAGCACATGGATGTGTATTTTGCTTCTAAATATCACATTGTCTTTAGAACATTATTGCTTTCTTTGCTGTTTTTTTGCTTTTAAACTTCAAACTAATGAATGAAGTCTGGTAAGATTTGGATCAGTCTGACCATTTGACTGAAGCATTCCTGCTTTATCACTGTGTTTATCCATCAATTTTCAACCTCCATTTTGTTAGTGACATCTAGAGTCATGTCTCTGCATCGGACACTCCTATTGGTGCCAGTGGGTGATGTCACAGCCCATCAGTGTCTCATTCAGAGGCCGAGTTGTCAGTTGTTTTTTTTTCTTTTGGTAGTGACAGAGAGACATGGACAATAAGATATTTAGCGCATTAGAGGCTTTGGAACAAATTTTTCATCGTTGCTGCTCCAAAGAATGAGCAGAACTCAGATCAGATAAAGAGAGAAACTTCAAATCAGATCTAGAACAACACAAACATGTGTGTAACTTTCTGTGTTGAAGTTTTCTTTGGTGATTATGGTTTACAGTGTTTTATCTATAAAATCTATTTCGAAATAGTTTTGATTTTTCTTTTTTATTAGCTATTATCCCCTATTACAGTGAACAGAGGGTGTTGTTGTGTTTAGAGTAATCCCAATCAGAGCAGGACCTGGTAACCTAATAACGCTAACCCAGAATACCCATACATGCAATTATTTGATTATTATATTGTGTTATTCAGTTGTCCTTATTGAAGTGTACTTGTTACTTTGCTTCTTGGGAGTTTTATCAAAGCCTGTTTTGGCCTGAATAAGGATAAATGAAGATTAGTGCCAAAGCTGATCAATAACCGTGTGGACTCCAGAGTCATGTGACCCAGGTCTGAAAGCAGTTTGTCGCCCTTACCATTGCCGACAAAAGCCAGATGTAAGCGGGTCTTAGAAAAGGGGCTCTAGTGACTTGCTGGAGCTGCTACAATGAATACTAATGCTGCTTCACGTCAACAGTGCCTTATCTGTTAGTCTGTTCTCCATATCAAATCAACTGTAAAAGATATTTTAATATTTCAGATGTTATGTTAACAGCTTGTTCTGCTGCCTCCACAGGGTCAAATAAATATCATAACAGCCTTAATTTGGTATCAATTGTATTTTTTCTTTAGCGACGGCTCCTCAGAGGAGGGAATATCAGGCTTGGGGTCTCCCAGTGATCCTTGCTTGTCTCCTCTGGCCTGGAGTGTCACTGGGAAATATCTGGCGTCCGCCATGGAGAAAATGGTCAACATCTGGCAAGTTAATGGTAATTAGTTTTTCTAGCTTTTCATTTTGTTCTTTAGTTCACATTATGTAGAAGATAAGCTCCATTTGAGTTGCTTCAAGAACCCATCAGAGTATAAAATGCGTAATGTGGCTCAGCTTGTATAGTGAGTGTGAGGTCCACAGAATATGAATGAGAGGGTATTAAGATTTTACAGCTCCCATTAAAAATAAATATGCCCAGGGACTGGATGTGGTCCAATCATCATTTCCTGCCTCCCACCACACCCTGCAGCATGCACCATCTGTCCTCGGCCACTTTCAATCGCCTCAAGGATGAAAGTCCACAATCAAATCGCTGTTAGCCCTGATGAGCACATTTTCTCTTGTAGCTCTTTATTTTACAAGCAAGTGAAACACTATATTCACAATCCTTTTTCTGTGGGCATTGTTGTAGAATTAGTTCAAGAAATCACTGATAATGGATTCATTGTACACTAACTATAAACTCCGCTCTGGCCATCTAAGGTGGTAAAGGCCTTTTGGATGTGCAGCCTCACTGGGTGTCAGCTCTGGCTTGGCCTGAAGAGGAGGCAGAATCCTTATGGTGCGGCGAACCCAAGGACATGCTGTTAGTGGGGCGGATGGATGGATCCCTGGGCCTCATTGAGGTGCTGGATACTGCCACGATGCACCGCACAGAGCTGGAGCACTGCTACAGGAAGGATGGTATGAGGAGGGTGTTGTTTGCTTTTCTTTTAAATGATCTCTTTTTGTGAAAAGGCAGAACTCCTGCCATCTTGTCTGTAGCAAATTTTTGATAATCTTTAATCCTCTCTCAGTGGCAGTGATGAACATTGCCTGGTACAGTGAAGACAAGCCCTTTGCTGTGGGGTACACAGATGGAAAGTTGCTGATTGGATCCAAAGAGCCTTTAGAAAAGGGAGCCATTGTGGTCATTGATGCACACAAGGTAAACTAGAACTGCAAGCAGAATCAGGTCTAATCTATATTTGGAATAATAATAATATATATGAAAAAATAAAACAAGCTTTATAGCCAAACTCATCATTACATCTGGTTGTTGTTTTCCCAGGAGTCAATAACCAGCATGAGGTGGAGTCCTACCGGTCAGATCTTGCTCACCTGTGCCAAAGAGGAGACAGTGAAGCTGTGGGCGAGCCACAGCTCTCACTCTGACTCCGGCTCAGGCTCAGGTTGGCGCTGCCTGCAGAGTCTGAGACAACCCTCCATGGTCAACGGTGTGGCCTGGTGCAGCCTGCCTGGGCGAGGACCTAAGCCCCTCAGCATGTTAGCCATGTAGGTTGTTCTCTAGTACCAAGCCAGACTGTGGCTGGTACTCTCTGGTTTTATCCAACACTTTATGAGATCTTCTTCACAAACTTAAAGAAACTTTGTAGCCTGCAAATGTTTGGTTCTTTCCTCTGTTTTCATGCATTGCTGTGTTTTTCAGATGCTGTCAGAACGGTCTGGTTTCAGTCTGGACTGTTCCTCAGGACATCTCTAACTTCCCAGACTCCAGCGCCTCAGCGTCAGAGGGATGGTGGGACAATGAAGCAAAATCTAAATTCATGGTACTTCTATAGATTTAATTAATAATTACAGTTTGAATGAGGTCCGGTGTAATTTAGCTTTTCTCAAAAGAGACTTTGATCTGGGACATTTGTTTCCTTTTACTCTCATACATTTAGATTTATAAGTTTACCAACCAGGTATTCTTTCAACACATTCACTGATTCATACAAGCCATTCTTTACTCTTTTTACACCAAAATTGGCAGGTATAAGAGGATTTTTTGAACGCAGACAGACTCAGAGCTGTAGGGATCATATTTATCACATTGAGTTACAGAGCACACAGGCACAGTGGAGAGAGAGGAAGATGTTAGCTGTCATGCAGACTATTAAACCGGGTCTGTAGCATCTCATTCCCAGGTTGGTTCTCCTGTGTAAAAACCTCCGTGTGAGACACTCCGATTGGTTCGATTGTGTGTTTTTGAAATTAAACTCAAGGCTGCAGGTCACTCTGTCGTCTTCACACTGTCATCCCCGTGCTGAGCAGGTGACAAGTCTGTTCACAGTGTCTGTGCTCTGTGTTCACAGAGTGTTGTGTTTACGAAGCCGATAAATGACCACATTTACTGTCATTTGAGAGTGAAAAATTATTTCCCCTTCTTTATTGCAGTCAGGAGCCAATTGTTTACAGGTCTTAGCAGGTTGTTTGACCACTGATCTAGAAGCACATTTTTGACTGAATTATCACATATGCTTCACAAGTTGGTGCTTTCTCCCCCGACGAGCTGTCATTGTGGTTGTGTTGCAGTCTTCCCGGTGGTCAGAAGATGGAGCAGCATGTGTTTTCCAGCTGAAGGGCCACATCACTTCAGTCAGAACACTGGCCTTCAGCCCTGACGGTCTGGCCCTGGCATCTGGAGGAGTGGGAGGCCTTATGAACATCTGGTCCCTGCGGGTAGGAAATACACACAGATGGAGCTAAAAGAACCCACACAGCATGTATGTAAATACTGCAGGTACAAGTTGCATGGATACACAGATATAAGTGTTGAACACATGATATGAAAAACGCAAGGGTGAAAAGAACAAAGGTTTCATCACACGTCCCTCCAGCAGTTAAAGATCACTCCGCCGTTTACAGTGACGCTGAATACTTTTCCACTAGAGTCACTGAACTTGTGTGTGTCCATGTTCAACAGGATGGCTCAGTGCTCCAGACAGTCGTAGCCGGTTCAGGGGCAATCCAGAACATCGTCTGGATCCCAGATGTGGGTGTCGCTGTCTGCTCCAACAGGTCAAAGGTAACACCTCTCACCTGATTCAGTTATCTTCCCCGAATCACGATATTACTTATTTATTGTCTGGTCTGTTTCATTTGTGTGGCTTGGTTTCCAGGACGTGCTGGTTGTAAACTGCTCTAAAGAGTTCATGGCGTCTAACCACGTGCTGGCTACTTGCCGCACAGCGCTGAAGAAGCAGGGCGTAGTTGGCCTAAACATGGCACCCTGCATGAGGGCCTTCCTGGAGAGATTACCCGTCATGCTGCAGGAGCAGTACGCCTACGAGAAGGTACAAGGACATTTCATGTGCTTTCACATTAATGCTCTATTAACGCCAGTTAAATCTTTATTAGTCTTAATATTCTCAGTTACACGTGTTTAGAAACATAATTCACCCATAAACATTTTATGTGAGACCCAGATGAAACATAACATCATGGAAAGATATTTTCAGCTTAATCCAAGCCCTATAAATCAGTGATTTTCCTACAATTTGAGAATTTCTCTATTTTACAACACATAAACTATAAATGAGTATTTGTGCTGTTTAGTTTAAGGTCCCGTCCAGTCTGAGTTTTAGTAGGGTCTAAGTAGTGTCTAGTATTGTTGCCACAGTTCACAACAGACTTATGTGGAGCTCTGACTTGTTTTTGAGGCAGATGGGGGAAAGCTGTGCAGGAATAATGAAATCTTTGGCTACCAGAGTTTCTGTTCTCTCGGTTTATTGCTGTCCAAATCAACATGTCTAATCATCCTCTGGTCTTAACTCTGACTGTCCTGATCTCATGAGAATCAATCTACGAGGGTAGTTTTCCTGTGAAGATCTATACACCCTCAGAATAGCTGTTAATATTTATACTCATCGTAATGTGGAAAACACACTGCCTGTGCATGATGGCTTGTGAAGTGCTGCAGCTCACAGTTTCAGATTCAGCCTAGATATAAAATCATTTTTATGTCATTTGTATAGAACAAAACTGACATAAGTGTATTTGTTTTAACCGTTTTATCTGCATCTGGAGACAATGACATTTTAGAGACATTTACTATCAAAAACAAATCTAAAATAAATTTAAAATGAATAGAAGTTCCAACAAACTATGTAAAGAGACAGAGCTGCAACAACAGCCACGACACACACGCCACACATCCAGTGTGTCTCCAGTTAATGTACATAAAATCCAGGTGTTTCTATTAAACACCACACTGTTTAATGTAATACAGCCAAGCAGCTGCATATACTCCATCCTCCAAAATGATCACACAGTTAAATAGACTTCTATAAAACAAATTGATAACAATATTTTTATTAATCATCATATCATTAATTAAAAAAAAAAAAAAGAACCAATCAGTATGGTTTTGATAATTAGCTGATCCCTAGTTGCTGATGTTGCCTTTTCTTCCTGCCCTCAAGCCTCATGTTGTCTGTGGCGAGCAACTCGTCCACAGCCCCTACATGCAGTGCCTCGCCTCCCTGGCCGTGGGTCTCCACCTGGACCAGCTCCTGTGTCGCCCCCCTGTGCCACCTCACCTTCGACACTGCCCACCGGAGTCCGGGACTGCCGTCTGGAGCGCCAGTGAGTGGGCATGGTTGGACTGCTTCTCTACAACAGTGAAGGCAGCGGAGGCCCTAGCTCGAGGCGCCACCTTCCCCGAGTCCTTCTCTGTTCCTGACCTGGAGCCTGTGCCTAAAGATGAGATGGCTCTGCTCATGGTGAGGGAGCTGCATCAACTGCTGGAGCTATAATTTATCAATTCCAAATACCTGTGCAGGAGATAACACCCTCTTACCTTGTTTCTTCAGGACAACAGTAAATGGGCCTCTGGTATGGACGAACAGATCATGTCCTGGGCCACCTCAAGGCCAGAGGTAATTTAGATTCATACAGAGTTTATCTGTGGAAGTGATAGCTGCTGTTTTATTCTATTTAATTTAATGTGTGTGTTGGGTGTTTGCAGGACTGGCACCTAGGAGGGAAGTGTGATGTGTATCTGTGGGGTGCAGGGCGACATGGGCAGCTGGCTGAGGCTGGCAGAAACATCCTGGTACCAACCACCGCACCGTCGTTCTCTCAGGCACAACAGGTACACAAACAGAAGACACACACAGTGTCATCTGTTCATTAATGACAGCGACAGAATTATGTTAATGACTTTCATAATTTCACACTGATGATAACTGTTCACCTGCTAAAACCTGCTTCCTGTTTCATTCCTCTTTATTCTCCTCCTCAGGTGGTGTGTGGTCAGAACTGCACCTTTGTGATCCAGCCTAACGGGACAGTGTTAGCCTGTGGGGAGGGCAGCTACGGCCGACTGGGACAAGGAAACTCTGACGACCTGCATGTGCTCACTGTCATCTCTGCCCTTCAAGGTGAGGCTTCTGTTGTTGTGACAATACAAAATGTTAGCTGGGTATAGACTGAACCTAAAGATGGATGTCGACTCTGGGTCTGAAGAGGGGGCGACTCCACTGGTTGTCAAAAGAAGTCTGATTGTATTGTCTATGTAAGTCTATGTGAAAATGACCCTACTTCTCACTTCATTTATTACCATCTATTACCTTTCCTAATGAGTTTATGGTCTCAGTCTCTAATTTCACGTCTTCATCAATACAACATGATGTTAATTTTTTAAATGAAGATCCCATTTAGAGGAAAATAGACCATAAAGTAGGGTATGTATAAGGGTGTGGCTACAGCAGGTCAGATCCACCACCTCACTCCTTCTCAGCCCCACCTTCTCCTCCAAATATGGTTTTTATGTAGAGTTGTGTAATTGTCACTTCATGCAGCAGCATTTCACGTTATATGTACTTAATGTTAATTGTTATTGTCTCTACTGGTTTTCCATCAGTTTTTTACCAATATGACAGTGAAACAGCATTTAATTCTATGCGTCATTAGACCTTAAAGGGTGTTAGTCTTAAATTTAATTTGGTAAATTCAGAAAACCTGACTTCAGTGAAGTAAATTTTGCTCCTCTTCCTCAGGTTTTGTTGTGACTCAGCTGGTGACCTCATGTGGCAGTGATGGTCACTCCATGGCTCTGACAGAGAGCGGAGAGGTGTTCAGCTGGGGGGACGGGGACTATGGTAAACTGGGCCACGGAAACAGTGACCGGCAGCGCCGGCCCAGACAGATCGAGGCTCTGCAAGGAGAGGAGGTGGTGCAGGTCAGTCTGTCTCTAGTTAAGAGTATTTTAATAAACGCAAAAGTAATTCAGTTTTCTTTTATCCTTTCATGGCACTGTTTTTTTCTTTCCTTACCAGATGTCCTGTGGATTCAAACATTCGGCAGTTGTAACAGCTGATGGGAAACTTTTCACATTTGGTAACGGTGATTACGGCAGACTGGGGCTGGGAAACACCTCGAACAAGAAGCTGCCAGAGAAGGTCACTGCTCTGGAGGGCTACCAAGTCGGACAGGTAGGAATAATTCAGTAGTTCCTGGCAAGACCTTTGTTCTCTGTTCAAATAGATGGAGTGAACTGTGGAATAAAGGTTTTCCTGGCTTATGTTTTTCCATTGTGAATAATTTGAAGCTTTTGAAAACAGGTGATTGATGACTCAGCTCGGCACTGACACTGACATGTCCTCCCTCTTCAGGTCGCCTGTGGTTTGAACCACACGTTGGTCGTTTCAGCTGATGGGATGATGGTTTGGGCTTTTGGTGATGGAGACTATGGAAAACTGGGACTTGGCAATTCGACAGCAAAGTCATCACCTCAGGTACAAACTGTGAGGCCACTGCTTCATTTGAAAACCTGTAGTCACAATGTTCAAGCATGAAACTGGTTTTTGACTGAATGTGTTGATTTATTTTGAATTTTTCATTTTACAGAAAGTAGATGTGCTTTGTGGGATCAATATCAAAAAAGTGGCCTGTGGAACTCAGTTCTCTGTGGCTTTAACCAAAGATGGCAAAGTTTTCACATTTGGCCAAGGTATGCCTTATTTTTTTTTTTCTCTTTTCCCCAGCTAATTAACTAAAAATACAATAATTAGATTAGAGCTACAATGATTGGTCGATCAACCAGCTATCAGTCTGTAATTATTTTAATAACCACTTATCCATTTAGATAATTTTCAAGCAAAAATTCAAATATTTAAAGGTTTCAGCCTCTCAAATGTGAGGATTTGCTTCCTTTTCTTGATACTAACAGAATAGTTTTGATCTGAAACAACATATTTGATGATGTTAACTTGGGCTCCTTAAAACCGTGTTAGGCCTTTTTCACAGTTTTAAGTTTTTTGTTATAGACCAATGAACCAATGACTAGAATTGTTAGTTAAAGCCCTAATCATGATAAATACTTTGTTCACAGTTACATCATAGTTAACTCTGGTTAGGCTTGGTTCTGTGACATTTAGGTTTTCATCTCCATATAGCATATTTTGAAAACTGGAGCTTGTTGTGTAGTTAATAAGATAAATACATTATTTTCATAATGGAGTTCATATTAAAGGCCCCCATATTGTATTGAGAGAGACAGAGAGTGAGAAACGCACCCAGCCTGTAGCAGAAACTGAACCTTAAAACCAGCCGTCAGGATTTCTGGAGCTTTGTGATGTCACAACAAACAATCTTTACCCTCAGCTCCACCCAACTGGACCCACCATCCAACCTTGCTGGATTTTGTTTCTCAGTCAGTCAATCAGAGGCTCAGAGTCTCTATTCTGACTGGTTCACTGACCTGTTTTTACTTGGGCTCAAGAGAGAAGCCTGAGAGAGGAGATGTAAAACTACACTGAGATGGTTTTTGGTTCTTAAAGCCATAAATACAATCTTCAAAACACTTGTTTTCTTAATGTCTGATTCATGCTTTTTTTTCCCCCGTGTTGTGATAGACCGTCTGATTGGTTTGCCAGAGGGCCGAGCCAGGAACCACAACCGGCCCCAGCAGGTGCCGGCTCTGTCTGGGATCCACATCCAGGATGTTGCTGTCGGAGCAGAGCACACTCTGGTGCTCTCCTCCACAGGAGACGTTTACACCTGGGGCAGCAACTCAGAGGGACAGGTAACCGGCTGATACGCAGCTGACACTCAGCAGAAAAGGGGTCAGCAAAAGCAAACGGTCAATAATGATGAGTATATAATAATGATACAGAGAAGCAAAATGACACACTTCGGAAATTTTTCTGATGGTACATGAGTTATTCATGTTGGATTTACTATAAATTCATTATGACTTTGTGTGAACTGTAACTTTGTTATCTAGCTGGGTCTGGGCCACACCAACCATGTTCGAGAGCCTACACTGGTGACAGTGCTGCAGGGCAAGAACGTCCACCAGATCTCTGCTGGACGCTGCCACAGCGCTGCGTGGACAGCTCCCTCCGTGCCGCCTCGAGCGCCAGGTTAGACTCACCTGTCCCATCGTGCAACACTAATGCCCTGTCGCCTGTCCCCTGTCATGCCACTGCTGTGCAATGTGCAGACAATTCATCCTGAGATCATATTTTCTGTCATGAATACTAAACCTAGGCACAGCACATTGTTGTCAGATGAGGTATTACGAGTTAGTATAAGCAGTATAGATAATGGCTGGATGAATTCTATAATGATTAATGCTTATTTTTATATACTACTGTTAATGTACTATTCTTATCCTATTTTGCTCAGTGTTAAATTGTTGTATTTGCAAATTCAGAGTTTTTTTTCTGTCTTTCACTCCTCCTCCATCGTTTTCCTCACCCCGTGTCCCTCTGATCCCTCCCTCCCCTCTCGTTCTCGCTCTCATGGTCTCTGTGTCTCGCTCTGTCTCCTCCTCAGGCTCGTCGGTTCCTCTGCAGCTGGGTCTGCCCGTGGCGGTGCCTCCACAGTACAGCGGACTGAAGGAGGTGAGCATCGAGGCGGTGAGGGCTCGCCTACGCCTACTGTACCATTTCTCCGACCTCATGTACTCTTCATGGAGGCTGCTCAACCTCAGCCCCAACAACCAGGTAGGCACACAGCAGGTCACAAACACAGGAAACTTGTCTTGTTTGTGTCACAGATGAAACTGTTACAGTAGAAGTTTAGATGAAGATGTATTGTTACAAAGCTGGAATAGCTGTGAGAGAAAATAAGTAAGTTTGATATTGAAGCAGGGTAAGGTATAAAAATATGGGGGGTAGTAAAAACTGCACCACAGGTCTGATTTTGGAGGAACGGTGCCTTTATCATTCATGAGTTTTACTTTGGTATATAATTTAATGCTAAATACCATTACTACTGACTTTGTAGAGCTGTACCTCCCACTACAATGCTGGGACCTGGGGGATTGTGCAGGGTCAGCTGAGGCCCCTGTTGGCTCCTAGAGTGTACACCCTGCCCATGGTGCGCTCCATAGGCAAGACCATGGTGCAGGGAAAGAACTACGGCCCCCAGATCACTGTCAAGCGCATCTCCACCCGGTCAGTACTCCACTGGACTTTGTCTTTTTTATGTGTTTGAACTGTTTAAATACAAATTTATTTTTAAATGTATTATATTTATATAGTGCCAAATCATAACAGAGTTACCTTAAGGCATTTTACATATAGAGCAGGTCTTGACCAAACTCTTTATAAAGTAATAAAGAGTTTGACCTGGTTTGGAGCAGACTGTTTTTTAAAAAGGGACAAGATATGAAAGGGACCTGAGAACAGATCCTAATAGACCAAAGTGTAATAGGACCTGATACAAACTGGAGTGGACACTCCATCAGTAAACCAGCAGGTGGATGAGCAGGGTCATGTTGTTTTTTCTCCATTTCTCTGTGATAACGATAATAAAACTGATGGGACTAAGTCGTTGCCCTAGTTTGGGTCCCAGTTACAAAAGTGGACTGATGAAGACATGTAGCACACATGCTTTATCAAAGAAAAACCAAATGTGTCTCAGGTGTTATCAGGTGTTACATTATGAACAATATGCTGCTTTGAAAAAAAACACCACTAGATTATAATTAATTCAAATTACAGATCTAATACAACATCAAAATACTTTGATTTCAGGAGCTGGGAGGTCAGACATGTCTAGCTGTTAATGGCTGAAGTTAATCTGCAAACAATCTGTAGTTAATGTTTTTCAATTTTATTCATTTAGCATCAATTCACAACCAAGTGTCAACCATCTGTGATGTCACCCATTGGTTTGTGAACTGTCAATTTAAAGCTTTGAGTTTGTGATTAGGCTGTCAGCCATCTTGGCTGTTTAAAGCCAGGACAAACCATATTTGGAGGAGAAGGTGGAGCTGAGGAGGAGTGACAGGTGGATCTGACCTGCTCTGTACTCTTTCCTGATGTGGTACAGTCTGTCAATCACACAGTAGCTACGCCCTAATTCATCCCCTGCTTTATGGTCTATTTTCCTCTAAATGGACCATCATTTAAAAATGGACATCATTTCGTATTGAAGACTTGAAACTAGAGACTGAGACCATAAACTCAATAGGAAAACATTTACTGAGGTCATGGTCATGAGATAGAATGTGGGCTCCAAGGCTCTTTAGCATTGGCTTCATTTTTCAGACCCAGAGTCTGTGTCCACTTTTATAGACAGTCTATGTTCTCAACAGAAAATATCTCAAGGCCAGGGGGAGCTGGAGGAAGTGAGTGGGCATACAGAACGATGCTCAAACAGAATCTAACACAGACACTTCAGCTGAATGTCAGAAAGAAGTTTGATCAACTGCAACAAGTTTCTTTGTTAGTGTTTGTTGACAGTTTATGTTGTCGACTTAAACCTTTTCTCTCTTGGGCTGTGACCTTCTGCAGGGGGAGGAAGTGTAAACCCATCTTTGTGCAGATCGCTCGTCAGGTCGTGAAGCTGAACGCCTCAGACCTCCGGCTGCCTTCAAGGGCGTGGAAGGTGAAGCTGGTGGGAGAGGGGGCAGATGATGCTGGCGGGGTCTTTGATGACACCATCACGGAGATGTGTCAGGTAGGGTCAGGTCTGATTCCAGATTAACTATATGTTTTTCACGGATGTCTCATCATGCAATGATATTTGTTTGTGTCTGTAGGAGTTGGAGACAGGGGTGGTAGACCTGCTCATCCCCTCCCCAAACGCCACCGCTGAGGTTGGCTACAACAGAGACAGGTGAGACAGCTCAGACATATGATCTGCCCTGGTCCTTGTGCAGATCAAGTTACTTTTTCATTCAATTTTTTTTGCTCCTCTCATATATATATATATATATATATATAT
>CM076648.1:22960067-23056827 GCA_038496675.1 Rachycentron canadum | reverse complement strand
TTTGAAAATTATATATATATATATAAACATCTGTCTATCCTCTAAAATCTCTGAGTTCTCATGCAACATCATCCAAGTCTCCAAAATAATATCACTTTACTACATTATAATAACATTTGTTAATTAATAAATTTAGATCTGTGGCTTCTGGAAGAACTTGTTCTGTCATTCTCCGGCGTAAACGTCAACTGAGCGTTTGTGTCCTTTTATCTTCCACCCGTCCAGGTTCCTCCTCAACCCGTCTGCCTGCCTAGATGAGCACATGCTGCAGTTTAAGTTTTTGGGCATCCTGATGGGTGTCGCCATCCGCACCAAGAAGCCTCTGGACCTGCACCTGGCTCCTTTGGTGTGGAAACAGCTGTGCTGCATCCCCCTGCTGCTGGAGGACCTGGAGGAGGTGGACCTCCTCTATGTGCAGACGCTCAAAAGCATTCTTCACATTGAAGACAGCGGCATCACTGAGGATAATTTCCATGAGGTGGGGGATGGATTTTGATGTGAGGTGGTGAGATGATTTTATTATATCAGTCCAGGATTGTACTGGGTGGATCCAGATCTTCATGAATATCAGTGTAGATAAGTTTTTACAAACACAAAGGAACATTGTGTCTGAATAATTGAATAAATACACGATAAATGGATGCACTTTATCACCAAACTAAGGCTGATCGATTGACTCTATAGTCAGATCATGTTATCTTCCAATATGATCGTTACCCTGAGTGAGAGAGAAAGAAAACAAAGAGTGTGTGTGTGCAGTTTTGCTGGTCTCTCCCTAACACACTCTCTCTCTCTCTTTCTCTCTCTCTCTCTCTCTCTCTCTCTCTCTCTCTCTCTCTCTGACAGTTAGATGTCAGATGATGCTACATTAAAATAAAACTGCCATCAAAAATAATAAAGAAGGCGTAAGAGCAGCTGTTAATGGATTTAAGCTCTCTCTCTGTCTCTCTCTAACTATCTCTATCTCTAACCTTTCCTCCTTCACTCTCCCACCCTCCCCATTTCTCTCTCAGCAGGTTTTTGTAAAAACACTATAACCTGAACTAAGTCACATGTTCTGTCTGTCCATTGATCTCTGTTAGCACCTACACACAAACAGCACTGAAAAAACAGCTGCTCTAAATTTGTGTGGTAGTGTGCGTTATTGTTGCTAACATCAATATGAAGCATTTGCAGAATCATGATCACTGATCACCGTCTATCACTGACATCACAACTCCACACCAATTCTAACTAATTCATTTTAACCCAATTAATCTAATATGATATAAAAAAAATACTTTTACTGTGCTGCTGAAGGAGGAAGGTTGATGAGTTCAGGCCCAGAATAAAAACTCGGGTACAATGAAAGTGTTGGTTCCTGTGGACAACTTCATGTACAGTGTGTCGTGTTGTATTTCAGCAGCTCGGTGCAGAGGAGAAGAACAGTCTGCTGCTGTTGTGAGTCTCCACACAGACACTGGATTTACAATGGCGGATGTAAATTCTTCTTTGGCTTCATCAGATTGGAAACTTTTATTGCTTATAAAATTCAATTAGCGTCATTCCACCTCCTGAAGGCTTAGCAGTAAACACCAGTTACACACATCACACTGTATTTAGGCCTAAGCACCAGCTTTTCAAAGTCAACATCAACGTCTTTGTAGTCGCAGGCTCAGTGAATGACTGAGAATCGCTCTGACAGGGTGGGCGGCAGGTTTACCTCTCCTCGGCCATGTGAACGTTTGATTCACCAGGATCACACGTGTGCTGCCTAAAACTTTAATAAGCAGCCAGTTCACAGCCTCAAGAGCCTGTTTTTATTCCCACAGCCAGACTTAACGGTCACAAACCAAAACAAACTTCAACTGATGTCACGTACCATGGCCACACCACACCCGCTGAGCACCAACGATGTGGTTTATAGCAGGTTCAGCCTGTTTACAGCCTGACGGAGTTGAACAGGAGTGAAGCAAATGTGGCTCTGAATCTTCTCTCTCTACACAGGCTGAGAAAACTGAGACAGTAACGTGGTTGTAACCACTTTTAAGCATTGTGAGAGCTTAGTCTAAGCGCTGCTGGAGGGGCTGGGGGGGCTCTGGTACACACTGTTCCTCTCCCAGCGCTGATAAAACCTCAGCATGTCTGTGGCTCTGGCCATTACTGATACAACCACCATTCTGACACCCCCCCCTCCCAACCCCACCCATGATCCACAGATGGGCTGAAAGCTAACATATCCCGGAGCCCCTCTTCTGTCCAAACAACCTCACACAACCCTGCACTGTAAAGCCCCCAGCCTGCAGGAATGCCAGGGCCGCTGTTGATGCAGCATATCCTGCCTGGCAGAGACTTGGCCCCACTCCCAGCCTCGTAGAGGAGGGGAGGGCCTAGCTTCTGATCGTCTTCTATCACATGAGCTGTCAAATGTCACTTTTTTTACTTTATCATCTCCTGTTGCTGTCAGACCACTGAGCAAACGTACAGACTTAGCTTTTGTAACTGATTCTTCTGGTCTGTCACATTTATGTAACAGCCATTTTTACAGGCGATTATTAAAGGTTTCACGTGTCTTTTTGTTACGCAGACACTACTGCACTAATTTGTGCCTGGTGGAGGGATGAGACATGGGGGGAATCACAGTAAATTCTAGTGCAGACTCAATTAAAGGGACCGATTTAGGAATTTAGTTTTTTCGTCACTGTCCTCGACACTGAGATCAATGTCTCACCTTGGCAGAGGTATCATACTATGAGTGCTGTTCTAGTTTGTTGTGTTAAAAAAATGTGGAGGGACATCCTGAGCTGATCGTAAGGATCAGTATTAAAGCCGTTTCAGGTGGATTTTAAAGGTCCCATATTGTCATCTCCCTTCCTTTATTTGTTTTAAAGGTTTATATTAGTGTTTTTGGTTAGGTTACTTTATTTGTGCCCGTACGTCAATTTAGTTTGCAAAGAGTCATCAGTCTTACACTTATTAGATAACACGCAACACAGAAAAACAAACACATAAAACAAATAAATGAATCAATAAATTACACATTGCATCATATGCAATGTAGGTACAGCTTGTTAATCTAAGTGATGGCTGCTTGATCAAAGCTCTCATAATGTTGGGTTCTGCACATGGGACCATAAACCTTTGTCCAGAAAGCAGCTGAAATCCATTGTTCATAGGATGTGAGTCGTCATTTAAAATGGCTCCAGTGATCTGCTGTAACTGTTCACAGGGGCGCTGTGATGTGAAATGATGTGATTTTTGTTGCCTCTTGTACCAAACAGAAATGTTGGTCTTGGTGTCTTTGTAGCACCACAAAGCACCAGGCATTGACATATTGCTAATACATTTGCTAATTATTATAAATAAGAGACTAAATCCATTAAGAAAGTTGTCTTTTTAATATAAAGTAAGATAATGTATCAACAGCTGTGTTTATTAGAGACCTGTACCTCAGCACTGTACTGATGATTTTTGTGGTTGTTTTCCAGATGATTCCTCTGGATTCCTTTGTCGGGCAGAGTGCAGATGGTAAAATGGTGCCCATCATCCCGGGAGGAAACAGCATCCCTCTGACGTTCTCCAACAGGAAGGAGTATGTGGAAAGAGCGATCGAGTACAGGCTGCACGAAATTGATCGACAGGTAAGACTCAGTCTGATGTGATGTTTCCAGTGTTTAAATGTTGATTTCTCAGAAGCACACATACAATACAATTTTTTTTTTTCTTTAGCACTTCAGCACATTTAAAATGAAATAAAATCATGAATGCTACATTAAAAATGTATAACTGTCCAAATACTTATCAACTGGGTTTCATTGTTTCATATTAAGAGATAACAAAGCAGAAGAGTAAATGTCTGTTTTATAGCTTCATATATTCCTCTGTTTTCTAATGGTTTAGATGAGACAGATACATGAATCACGAGTATGAAAACGAAGAGCATCAGCAGACATCCCATCTAAAGGCTGTAATTTTGATGCACTGACCCTTTAATCAAACTCAGGAGTGAAGTGAGTTTGTGGCATTACACCC
Source organism: Rachycentron canadum (assembly GCA_038496675.1). Classification (NCBI taxonomy): domain Eukaryota; kingdom Metazoa; phylum Chordata; class Actinopteri; order Carangiformes; family Rachycentridae; genus Rachycentron; species Rachycentron canadum. The sequence goes on along the minus strand of CM076648.1, from coordinate 23,052,816 downwards.
TGAAATCACCTCGCCGTCCCTGTCTCCTCCTCCCAGGTGGCGGCGGTCCGTGAGGGCATGTCGTGGATTGTGCCGGTGCCGTTGCTGTCTCTGCTGACGGCCAAGCAGCTGGAGCAGATGGTGTGCGGCATGCCGGAGATCTGCTGCGACGTGCTGAAGAAGGTGGTGCGCTACAGGGAGGTGGATGAGCAGCACTCCCTGGTGCAGTGGTTCTGGCAGACTCTTGAAGAGTTCTCCAACGAGGAGCGGGTCCTCTTCATGCGCTTCGTCTCCGGACGCTCGAGGTTGCCGGCAAACACAGCCGATATCTCTCAGAGGTTTCAGATCATGAAGGTGGACAGGGTGAGTCGATCAACTCAATAACAAGAGTAACTGGAGGCTGTTTATTGAGGATTTGTGGACGGACAAGGCACGTGTTGTGACACGTTTTACCTCAAAAGAATAGCAGTTCCTGTGATTTGGCCCTCCAGACACAGCTGCCACTGGGGGTTTCTGAAGCTGTGCAGCTGCCAGGAGTTGAGCAGCATCTCTTTCAACGCTTATATGACGTTCTCTCTCTCTCTCTCTCTCCCTCCCCCTGCCCCCTTCACAGCCATACGACAGCCTGCCCACCTCTCAGACCTGTTTCTTCCAGCTGCGTCTGCCTCCGTACTCCAGTCAGGCCGTCATGGCGGAGAGACTGCGCTACGCCATCAACAACTGCCGCTCCATCGACATGGACAACTACATGCTCTCCCGTAATGTGGACAACGCTGAGGGCTCAGACACGGACTACTGACACAGGAAGTCCCACACATGCACACATCAATAAATTATAGAGTCCCAGGAATGAGCGGGCATGGACTGTCTTATTCAAACACACACACACACACACACACACACAAAGATGTATTGTCATCACTGCATCAGTTGTAGGGAACTCCTGAGCAAATGGGCCACTTTTTACATCAGTTTTATGTACTTTAAACAGCACAGATTTTCATTTCTCCATGTGGTTTATTAGCAGTTTTTAATGACACAAAAATCCACATGAGAAGTGCATTTAGTGTTTTTTTTTTTTTGTTTGTTTTTTTCATTACTCCACATCCCATTTTCTGGGTTTCTGCATGGAGGGTCTGTTTATTTGTTTGGAAATGTGTATAGAATATAAAAGCAAGTGAAGACAGAGGGGGGAAAAAAAGGTATTGTACATTGTGTAAAATGCTTCATTAGGAAAATGTTTTGCATAATATCCATATTTATTGTTTTCATTGCCTATGCCGAGTTTCCCAAAGCATACAAAAAACCCCAACAATAAATGCTGCATAATTGATTTGTTGTTCTGCTGCTTCAAAGGGACAAAAGAGAGAAACGTTTCCTCAGAAAGCAGATGTCACATTTATTTCAGAAGTACAAAATATCACAAAGGCCATTTTTCAGGGGGAGTAAATAAACTGTGAAAAAAACAAAACTGTACATGAAGGAAAAACCTTTCGGTGCAGTGTGTTCTTGAGAACTGTTGGTTAATGGACAGGTTTAGATCTTTACCCCACACACACACAAACACCCGTTCATTTATTGGTCGCTGTCACACATCAAACACAGCTTCAGTCTGCACACGATGCATTCAGGTGCAACGCTTGAGTGTAGGTCACCCATGTTTTGGCAGCGGTCATCACTGCAGTTGACCTGTCACAGCAAGATGTTTCAGTGTGACCCTGCCCCCCTCGCATGATTCATACACCATGCATGTGTCAGGGAGGTGGTTTCAGATGGGGGTGTTTAAGTCTGCCAGTTTTTAAACAGCGCTGCAGAGTCTAAAATAAGTTTGAAGAAATAAGGGACAAAACTGAGTCCTCATTGACTTCTGCTTCAGCAATCAGTTTGTCCAACCACTGCCCAAAGGATCAGCATTTAAATTTTCTTCAGCCTGCGTTTGAGCTGCAGCCGAGGCATTCTTTGATGTCAGAGACGAACTGGATGTGTGGCGTGTGCATCGTGGCGGTCGTTGCTGATCTGCAGCAAAAGAATATGCATGTTTACACTGGCTGTCTCTGCTGCATCGGTTACAGGATTTCATTTTAAATCAATTTCTGTCATATCAGATGCAGTTTAGACACAGGCTATAGTGGAAAGAGTCAGTTTTGTGTAAAACTTTAGGTATGATGTCAAAATGACTGTCAACAGGTCTTTTCTCAGTCTATTTTAGCTGCTAGGTGCGACGCCAAATCTCTAGATCACATCTTGCAGACAGTGTGTCTGCTCTAAACTGTTAACATGGGCGCTGAACTGAAAACCAAGATGTTCTGCAGCCACCACGCACACTCAAGGCATCCGGTACCTCGGTGTTATGGAGGTATCGAGGTGATAACTCAGCTCACTGACACACTTCACTTCAGGCCAGTGTGGAGAGAAACAAGAGGTCACAGCAACCAATAACTCAGAGCTCATTTAAATATTTGATTAAGATAAACCTCCAAAGAAATCCAAAGCTGTCTTTTTAAAAAGTGTCGGGTTTCTGAGTCTCCTCTGGGGTCCCTGTGATCCTTCTGTATCCCAACAGTGTTAAAATCAAACAGTGAACCAGCCTGAACCTGAAGCATGCTGCGTGTAAGAGAAGAAAACTGAAAACCACAACCTGCCAACAAACCAGGGCTGATCAAACCAGTCAAAGTCCATCTGATCAAACTGGAGATGATTCATTTCTATCCTCCATGTGATGTTTAAATTAGGGGTCAACCGAGGGACGATGGCAATTATTAGTAATCTAGGAGAAAGCACCACTTTCAGGCCTTTTCTTTCATTTATCCATTGCTGTGAGACTTTAGACACGAGTCCATGGAGTCCAGGTTTTCTATTATTTTGTCTACAGCACATTAGTGAAGGTTGGCTAAATTACAGAAATACCTAACTGTATGTAACCAGTCACATGGTTCTGTGGGCGTGGCGCAACTCAGGGTCAAAGTAGGACATTTTTAAATTAATTTATTTTATTGGTTAAAAAAAATAACAAAACTGATAATCAGCCTGGTCGATAATTGGTCGATCCCTAGTTTAAATTAATGATTTGATGCCGATTCTAATTTAAAACTGACAAATCATGATATTTGAATGTAGGAAAGCCAGTTTCCTCCAGCCCTGATTCTACTGTTGAACGAAGGTTTGAGATGTTTCGTCTCTGACGTGGTCAGACCGTGGTGTCAGCATGAGGTAGAGGAATCATTGAAAACCCAAAGAGAAGCAAAGTAACAGTCAAAGTATTCGGGTATGAAAACCAGATGTCTCCACTGAACCTCATGTAATGTTCATTCATTCATATTTAGATCCATAAATACGGTGGTGTCGGTGTTCAGAGGGACTCGGCTCGTGGTTTCTGCCTCCTTTGTTCAGCAAGTCTTGTGTTGAGGCAAAACAGTCGCCCTCTGCCAACGTTGTTTTAACCTTTGGACTCATTAGAGGATTAAATCCTTCCAACTCAAACAAGCAAGAGGTTCATGATTCCTCTCTCTGAAACTGAAACATTTTAACCCAGACCCTGTCCTGTAGGTTTGTGTCACCCTGAAACCTCCACTGTAGATTAGAAAAAGACTTAGAAGACTTTGAAACATGCTTTTTTAAGGCCTTTAGTATCTTCAGGCTCTGTGGAAGCCATGTTGGGCCTGAATGATGAGATCCTGAACTGTCCTCAGCTACGAAGGCCAGCCTCCGTCTCCCACCGCCCTGGGAGCGATGATGCTGTCCTTCGCCTTCAGGAGTCTTTCCAGACAGGGCGAGCTAATCTTGAAGGGCAACGGGCCCCGGCTCAGGCGAGGGTTAAGGTTTAAGCGATGCAGAGGCCCCGCATGTGAGTCGGTGCTGGAGGAGACAGCGGCATCTTGGGTCACTTCATTGTTGCAGCGAGCAGGCAGGGGGCGGGCGGAGGCAGAGGCGGCAGGCTGGCTGAGCGTCGATTCAGGGGCCTTCAGGGAGCAGAGGAACGACGACGTGTGAAGCCACTTGAGGTGAGCAGAGGAGTATGAGGGAGTCGGCTCCAAGTCTGAGGAGCAGGGAGACGCTGAAGACGATGGAGGAGGGGGGGCACTGCTATGATGCTGCTGGAGGAGGAAAGGAGGAGGTTATCAACTTCAGCACCACCAGTGATTCACACAACAGTACAGTTTCTGAAATTACTGCACTTGTATAAATGAAATCTACCAGCAGGCCTCCCATGATTCTCTGTTCTCCTGCAGATCTGAATCCAGATTTCATTTGTTAAAAATAAGACATTTTTAGTCTTTCATAGCCTCCACGAGCGCTTCCTATGATTAACTTTGAGAAGAGGCTTGAAGCAAAACAAACAGAAACTGCAGCTTTAATGTCGACACAATCTCAATTTGATTTGAACGTCTCGTCTCTCCTTTTATTTGATTTAAAGCTCACGTATATTCCTCTTCTGAAGTGTTTATATCAATAATAAGACATATTTGTGGTTTTAAGAACCAAAAACCATCTGAGTGTCCTGACGGCTGGTTTTAACCTTTAACATCTACCTTTAGCTTGTATGGTCAAAGGACCTTTAATGTCCTCTGACCAGTCTGGAGGGACCTTTAAATTCATAGCCAACAGTTGTGAACTGGCTCCAGAGTAGCCCCTGACATTTAGTTAACTGAGTCAACTTGGACCAAAACCAAATTATTAGTATTACAATGACCTAGACCTGAGAGGACAGTCTGAAAACCACAGAGAGGGTTGATCTGTAAAAAGTTGAAAATCAGTTTCAAATTTAAAAAATTTAGTTGATCCATCAGAGAATCGTTCTGGTTTTCCCCTTATTTGACCTCCTCTTATAAAACTGAGCCTGTTGTTGCCAGTAAAAATACATTAATATATTCACAGTCCTCTTCAAGGATCCTGTTACATAATCAGCTCTCTCCTTACATCAGAGCCCAGTTTCCAAGAATTCATTCACTTTTTAATGTTTATTTTCATTATCGATTAATCCACCTATTACATTCTTAGTTAATGGTTATTGAAACGTTGCATTGCAAATTCATAATGACATTTTCAAATGTCTTTGTTTTGCAGTTTAATTATTTAGATCATCACTTCACTGTGACAGGGGAAAAACAAGCATAAGGAAAACCAACAAATGCAGCTCAGGCAACTCTGCTATAACTAACCAATTGATAGGTAAATAAATATTTACCTTTTGTTTCTTCGGCGGAGTGCTGTTGTCTGTCTGGAGCAGGTCTGGTTTGATATGAGGAAACCAACTGTGAAGCATTTCGTCTATTTTCAGTATAATGCTGAGGAAGCGTCCGCTAGAGGAAAACAGACAGTGTTATTATTATTATTAGAATATTCATATTCTTCACTTAACTAAATATATCACAATGTCAAAATAATCAGATGTTACAGTCTGATGAAGAACTGGATCATTGTGTTCTCTAAAAACAAACAAGCTCCTTCTGGTTATCACCAATTTAAAAACCTCCTTTAAACAAATATAAATTAAATAATCTGTCGGTTAAGTGAGAATTAAGTTCTATATTCAACCTCCTGTTTTTAAAAATGCACAGAACAAAGACTGAGGCTCCATTGGATTTCAGTTGTCAAATTAAACTTTGGTGTTAAACACATTTGGATTAAACCTCATTACACAAAGTAACAGTTTTGTTTTGTGAACACATTGACAGGTCATTAGTTGACATGTCTTTATTTAAGATCAAAAATCAGAGGGTAAAGGTAATTTACAATGTTGAGTATATTCAAATACCATAAAGATAAATTAAGATATAAAAAATATAAATACAATTAATAAACAACATACAGTATCAATCATAAGAAATTTAAAGGTTAGATCAAGAGGAACCAGTAAATTAATTTTAAAGTCTTTGTGGCGAGTCCAGGTGGATGGTTCCTTCCAGCTCAGTATGAACTCAGCCATTAGTCCTGGTCTAATGTGGTGCAGTGGACCAGACTATCATGGAGGCATGATACAAGGCCCTAGCAAGTAAATATGTTGTCAGTTGCTCATTTCTATATCCAGCTGTTATGGAGGAATATTATGGTCCATTTGTGTTTGTTTCCACTTGATGAATCTCAGTCCAGTGTTTCCACTCTTTTAGCTTTGTGTTTGGTCTCCACAAACTCCAGAGGGAAACATCTGACTGTTTGTGTTCAGCAGCTGCTGTCTGACCGAGTCTGTCTGCTGCTGAGCAGGTGGAGGACTGAAGCTTTTTCAGATGTTTCCCTGAAAACAGTTGCTTACAAATTATTTCTTGATAAAGTATCTTTATTTGGAAAAGTTTACATTTCACATAGTGTCAATGTTACTGCAGGGGAATCACATTACATTTAAAAAATAAAAAGGTATGATGTATGTTTCATTCGTTTTCTTCCGCAATAAGTTATTTACACTGAACATAGAGATAGAGATGTCACCTCAGATATAATGAAGAACATTATATTCTTACTCATTCAAGCAAATCAACTGAAATCTGAACTTATAGATTTAATGTACTGAGCCCACCTGGTCCAAATCAGGTACAGTTTTCTTTTTGGACCTTGAGGGAAAACGACTGTCAGTCCATCCGTCTTCTTCCTCTTATCCTGGTCGGGCCTCAGTGGCAGCAGACTAACCAGGGAATTCTGGGCATCCCTCTCTCCAGCTCCTGCTGGGGGATCCCAACATGCTCCCAGGCCAGATGGAACATGTAGTCCCTCCACTGGGTTCTGGGTCTACCCTGAGCTCTCCTCCCAGTTGGAAATGAGCGGAGAGCCTGAACCTCCTCAACTGGCTCCTTTCAATGTGAAGGAGCAGCAGCTCTCAGCTGCTCAAAGTTCATGACCACAGCTGAGGGTTGGAACGAAGATCGAATGGGAAATCGAGAGATTTGTCTTTCGGCTCATCTCCCTCGTCCCCACGATGGTACAAGGTCTACATTACTACTGACGCCACAGAGACATGTCTCCAAATGATAAATCAAATGACATGAGGAGGAGGAGACTTTGTGAACTGATCAGATGTTGGTAACTAGGGCAAAATATTGACCTTTGATATGTAAAAAAGACAAGGACAACAGTCTTCAAACTGTACTTGAGTTGAGTCGGACAGAGATGGGAATGATGTGCTGCCAACAGGAGGAGGTGAAGTCATTTGTTTCTTCAGACGGTGACAGTTTTCAGCAGATTACAGAGTCGGAGTCGAGCCGCCCTGCAGCTCAGATGGCTTAGGGACGTCTCGCCACTGGCCATTACATAAGCCTCATAAAGCCTCTGCCAACACATTCAGCACTCTGCCTTTATCTGATTGGTGGACAACATGAAGCAGCACAAAGACTGAATAAATAAAAAGACTGAGGGGGCGAGTGGCCGGCTGAGCTCTGTGTGTGTGTGTGTAACGTGTGTGTATGCACATTCCTGTCTGTATGTGTGATGCTATCTGAACGAACGTCCACATATGAGCATCACATGATGAGTACAGGGGGAGACAAGTAGAGCATGTTCAGTTCCACATGAGAAATGTGACCAGAGCAAGTGCTGCCACACACACACACACACACATGCACACACACACACGTGGCAGCGGGGGAAGGCCCTCGTTCCATTCACAGTCTATAAATAGCGCAGCAGGCCTGGAGCAGCCTGCCGAGGCTCCACCCTCCGCTCACAGACATGAGATGGAGTCAAAAATGAACGACTTCAGCCAGGACAGCATCACATCAGAGACACACAACGTCACACTGTCTACACACTGTAACACATTCGCACAGGGGTTTTACAGGGAGTAGAAAAACTATTATTATATATCACTACGGTAAAAGTACAGTTAGTATATCACCAAACAAGTGTTAATGATGTTGGACCATGTGTTTGTCTCTGTATGAGACAAGTTGTTGATTTATGTTTTTTTAACATTTCTAGATGTACATTTTGAGTTATACCTTAATTAATCATAAAGGTATAGACATGTTGTTTTTTTTTTAATTAAGGTTGTATTTCATATACAGACAAACCACTATTCACCAGGAAATTGTGACCACTGCACCACTGTGACCCATGTGTCATGTATACAATAGGTTAATTCATTCATTCTCTGGTAATCAGATAGTGTCACTTTAAGAGAGTGCACCTGGCACATTTAACTGCTGAGTCATGGTTTTCACATCGTGTCCTGTCACGTTCAGTCATTTTAACAAAGATGTGTCTGTATAGCTGCTTGTGACACATGTGGAACAAAAGGTTTTTGGACACTTGTAGACCATGTCCAATTATTCAAAGACAAAAAGTCCAAACAAACATCAGACTCTATTTCTACTTCTGTCACTGTAAAACTGTGATACTAATGATCACAGTGTGTTTAGTTTAGTAAAGATGGGAGGAGAGAGAGGGGATCAGACTCAAACCCAGGCCACTGTGGTTGAGCCTTAATGAGACACTGTGACGTCTTCATCTTTGTGTCCAACCAAGAGACCAAAGTTCATCAGTTAAGATCTTAATATCTGAACTCATCTGAGCTCAATGATATTGTTATATTTGAACTAACAAAATTTTATTTATCTAAACTCTTCTCTGCAACTCTCTTCAGTAATCTTAACTTAAAGGCCACTCAATAGTTTTTCCAGAACTTTCATCCACATATGATAGTCTTCATCAGTGGATGGAAGTGGCCAACTTTTAAGGTTTCAGGAGGTGAGTCACTTAAAAAAACAGGGTTGTGTTTATTAGACTGGATCACATCAGCAGCTACACTGAACAACTGAGATTTATTTTGATATTGGCACAAAGAGAAGAAGAAATTTCCACATATAACTCACTAAAATGAAACTGATTCCTGATCAGATATCAGCTGTGAGCCTGAGGCTTCGCTGCCGTAAATGTCTCCACTGATGTCGACTTTTATGGCCTCATCACAGGATTCGCTGCCATGTCGACGCGCTGCAGCGATTCATTCTGCCAAATGGGAAACACTGGAGCCTGGAAAAACATCCAATTTGTTCTGGTGGTGGAGGACTCAGATACTTTCCCCTCACTGCAGGATGCATGTGTGTTCAATCTGACTGGGACAGATTTGACGCCACCTACACTGCAGCGCTCCATGTGTGGCCTCAGACGCCCGGTGTTAACAGACATGTTCATTTCACAGCCCACATGTCGGTTTTATGTGTCAAAGGAGGAGAAACGGTGAAAAATGTGCTTTTTGTTACAGAAAGCAGGTCAGACTCTCACTGCAGCAGAACTGGACCGACTGGGTCTGGTTATTGTGATGTCTGACTGGTCTGATGTGCAGAGGTATGAGAGCAACAGGGATTCACTTCATCAGACCACACGAATGTAAGCTTCAACACAAACATTACGTTTGAGGTGAAATTAAAAATTGATTATCTCAATATAGTCCAAATATCACAATCTATATTATCATTGCAGGGGTGGGTGTTATATTTTATTATTGTATTTAATATGTAATATTATATTATGTAATATTGTATTGTCAAAAATACATCATTTTATAGCATTTCATTTTATTTTTATGATTTATAATTATATTATTGTATTTTATTTTACAGGTGTTTTCTGTTTTTATAATATATATAATTACATTTTATTTTAGTGTTTTTTATAGCATAAATTTATATTATTGTAGTTTTTTCATAATCTATAATTATATTATTCTCTGATTTCCCTTATATTCTATCCTTCTTCTATTATATTTTTACTTTGACACATTTGTCATTGTCATTAGCAGATTATTATTCTAAAGTCTGAAGATCCAGTCAGTTTCCATCAGATTAAAAACTAAAGGTTTGAAATATAAAGAAACAAACAGAAATTCAACACGATTGTCAAACAAACTTCACAGTGTTCACCGCACATATCAGACAGGCTCCGCCCACCTGGCATCAGAGGCTGCACCCAGCTTTAAAGATGAGATCGGCTGGAAACAGCCTCCTAACATTTGTGTATAGCCTGAGAGTCGAATCTCATGTGTCATTACTGAAGGAAGAATATATGACACAGGAAGGCGAGAGAAAGTCTGTGTGAAATTAATGTTTTCAGTCATTTTATGCTCCTGTCTGTGGACCAACAGCATTGAGTTGGGTTTTAAACATCAATACTTTATTATTATTATTATTATTGCTACAACCAATCTGACTGAAATCAGATTTTTTTGAATTGTAGAATGCATTGCACTGCTGATATAAGATTTAAAGGCCAAAGGTTTTGTGCTTGATATCGTACAGTGTACACACTCTACAGATAGTGTAGAGGTACATGGACATGTATATGTGAGTGCAGATGAACATGTATGTTTTTTTTCCTTCTTCAATTGGTGTATACAGGTGGATAAGAGACCACAAGTAATTGTGTCTTGTGGGCCATTTTATGCCTTTATTTGGGCGACTGTGGAGAGAGACAGGAAACTGGGGGGGCTGACATGCAGCGAACAGTCCGTCCAGTCAGGATTCACACAGGGCTCAGCGTGCTCATATGGTACACACTCTTTAACCACTTAGCCACCATGTATGTGTCATTTTTGTCTGTTATTTTTTGCTCATTGTATTTAATCTTGGGTTGTAATGTAATGAAAATGTCATGTCCAATACCTTCATGTTTATCAGACGTCACTAAGTAATGTCAATTCACCCAGAAACTTAATGATAGAAGAAAATGAAACTCATCTGTTAAGGGGCGTCTGTGAGCCGGTGTCTGTACTTTACCAAAGATTGTTTCTGAGGGAAGACGCTCCACTCTGTAACATTCATTAATAATTAATCATTTTAGCTTCTAAACTTAATATTTGTAAACTATGACCTTCAGCATTTAGACCAAGAGGCTGAATGACGTCAGATACAGCTTTTATTTCCATGTATCAGACACATATTTCAAATGCATTTAGGTGAATGTAAGTGTTCCCAGACTGACCCAACATCAGCCTCCTTGACCTGCGTCTGGCTCAAAACTTCCATATCTGAGCTGATTGCATCCGTTATCCTCCACTATTAACTGATAGCCGCAAGATTTAGACTTGGTCCAGATGTGGAAGTAGCATCTGACAGTTATGCCATATGTGGCCCAGATTTGTGCCCATACTGGACCTGGAGAAAACACGTGGCCCAAGTGTGGACTGGATTTATTTTGCTACCTGGGATGTATCGGACAATTGATCAGGACAGTCCCAGTAAAAGAAAAGTGTACTTTAATCAACAGTGACCATCATGTGCGTCCACCTCACCAAAACTATTTTATCTGACACACATTCCTGTCTGTGCTCAGTCTGCTGATGGTTTTAACTGCGGTTTATCTGACATGTGGCTGTTCTCTCTCTCTGATCAGGCTGCCTGGGGCAGAAAAGGGTCAACACACAAACACAAAACAAGCAGATGTTGAAGTGTTTCTACAGGATTTACCCCATGTTTGGATTCTGAAGGACCCCCAATATTCTCTGGATACGGTCCATGGCCACGCTCTCTTGGAAACTGCTGAGACCTGCAGGAGAAGAGAGACAAATGTGTCATGAGCACGAGGAGATGAGACACCACACCCCTGAATCTGACCACACACTTCATGACCCATGCTGTGTTGTCATGCCAACACCACCAAGGTCATCATTACAGATAGCTTCAGATAACTTCCCTTCTGGACATGTGGGAAAAATACCTGCTGCTGTTAACGTTTGATGGCTCCTGGTTCTTAAAGGTGAGCATTCACTGACATAATTATACTGTCGGACAGACAACACATTTAAAACGTCACCTCCTGCTCTGTCGTCCCGTGGCACCATCATTCACTGTTTTCTTGTTTTATAGCTCAAATGATTAATGAGCAGATTCACGAATAATGACAATAATGATGTTTCTTTTAACCACATCTCAGTGGTTCATTTGTCATCATGCAACTTAAAGTAAGAAACATCCTACATGTGATGACAACTGGACTATCTCCATGACAACTGTGGTTGAAAACTAATTCATTCTTGACCATTTCCAAAGTGAAGAGCTTATGACTCAATTTACATTTGTTTTAATCTTTTATCTTCACTGGAAGGCTTTTACTCTGAAAGGATCTACAGAGTTTGTCTATAGAGGAAATCCATTTATGAATAAAATAAACAGCAGCTGAGAATGAAAACAAACCATTTTAATAACTGTGCCAACTATGCTTCAGTTTAACCACATGATCTAATGGTCTGTGGATGTTGGTCTGTGGATGTTGGTCTGATGTTCTGATGGTCTGTGGATGCTGGTCTGATGGTCTGTGGATGCTGGTCTGAGGTTCTGATGGTCTGTGGATGCTGGTCTGATGGTCTGTGGATGCTGGTCTGATGGTCTGTGGATGTTGGTCTGATGGTCTGTGGATGCTGGTCTGATGGTCCGTGGATGCTGGTCTGATGGTCCATGGAAGCTGGTCTGATGGTCCGTGGATGCTGGTCTGATGGTCTGGTGGTCTGTGGATGCTGGTCTGATGTTCTGATGGTCTGTGGATGCTGGTCTGATGTTCTGATGGTCTGTGGATGTTGATCTAAAGGTCTGATGGTCCGTGGATGCTGGTCTGATGTTCTGATGGTCTGTGGATGTTGATCTAAAGGTCTGATGGTCTGTGGATGCTGGTCTGATGGTCCGTGGATGCTGGTGTGATGGTCTGTGGATGCTGCTCTGATGTTCTGATGGTCTGTGGATGTTGATCTAAAGGTCTGATGGTCTGTGGATGCTGGTCTGATGGTCTGTGCATGCTGGTCTGATGGTCCGTGGATGCTGGTCTGATGGTCTGTGGATGCTGGTCTGATGTTCTGATGGTCTGTGGATGTTGATCTAAAGGTCTGATGGTCTGTGGATGCTGGTCTGATGGTCTGTGGATGCTGGTCTGTTGGTCTAATGGTCTGTGGATGTTGGTCTGATGGTCTGTGGATGCTGCTCTGATGGTTTGGGTCCAAATCCTTGGCTCAGACTAAGATATATCAACAACAGTTGGATGGACAGACATGAAAATGTGTTCAGACATTCATGGGCCCCAGAATCCCATTGATTTAGTTGATCCCCATACTTTTCCTGTAGCGCCACCATGAGATTCAGATTTGTGGTTTTAAATGTGCTCTGGGCCAATTGTCGTGTAATTTAATTCAAATGTTAATGTTTCCTTAACTGAACTCTGTTTACTGTTAAATACTAGAGCAATGTGTAACTAATTTGTTTTAAAAATGGCAAAAATAGTGAGAAATGTAATTTGCCCAAAGTGGCATATTCAAATATCTTGTTTTGTGGAGCTCATTTGCGGCATCAAAGACAAATTCATTTCTAATTATACAAATGATGAATGTAATCAAAGTATGGCTGGTACCTTAAATATTTCTTCTTTTTTATGAAATGATACTAAAATAGTTTGGTTAGATCAATAAATGATAATTGATAAATTTTTATTTTATATGTTGTGACTGTTTTCTGAGTGCAGCATCTCAAACCCTCAAAAAAAAAAAAAAAAAAAAAACCTCTTATGGCTTTATTGCTCCTTTATTTGCCACAGTAGCATTAGTGTGCAGGAGGAAGTGCAAACAGCCGTTCCTGAATCCATATCGCTCCTAAATCATGTAACAACAGAGCGTCTTTGATCCAGTCTTTCATCTTTGAGGCACTTGGAGTTTAAAAGGATGTTAAATGACTCGTGACAGCTTTGATCCTTTTCTTTGTTCTACCACTGTAATTTTCAGTGAACACCATGCTTCCCTGAATGTTTTATTCTGGACAGTCAGTTTCAATATAAATGATATATTTCACGTGTTCATTAAAAGGAGAAATTCTTTAATAATGTAGTGTCATGTGAACTTCATACATCTAAAATTGTTGACTAATGACTCCTCTGTTGTAATTACATATTTTATAATTATGACATTTTAATCTTTTGAACGTGGGAATAAACGGAGACAAGCAACATTTAGAACAATCTTAAAAAAGCAAAAAACCAGTATTACAGTATAAATAAGATCAGAACATCGTTTTCTGCTAAAACAAGATGATGGGAGGAAAATAATGATGAGAAATATGGTGGGTCAGGCACATGAAGGGATTGTTTACTAGTCAATATATACTATATCTGATATACATACATGTAATTAATTTCACTGTTTTCAAAATAAAATACCACACCATAATAAGTCAATAGCCACGTTAAGGATCTACTGATTGTTAGCATGCTAACATTTGTCATACTAAGAGTTACTAAGGATGTTCAAAGTTAAAAGATCAATACCACAGTTAGCTTAGCTTATCGTGCATACCCGATAATACTAGATCTAAAGCTCATTAAAGGGGTTATTTGTAGGTTTTCTCTGGTTTCTTGTTGACAAGAAAAGAAGCCTCCGGTTTGCAAAATGTTATAATGTCTAACATGTTGCGTTCACAGCAATGTGACCTATACTGAATGAGCTCATTAACAATCCTGCCTGTGTGCTGCAGAGCAGTGGGAGTTGAGGTCAGACACTTACGTTTAGAGTACCTTCCTGATCTCAGGCCCCGCAGGATGGACGACAGCGGCTGGATGTAGCACTGCAGCTCTGTGCACTGTGTGGAACAGATCATTGAGTTAGTGTTCATGCTGTCAGTGCTGCACCACATAAAGTGCTTTCTAATAGCCACTAACATGTACCCATCCACAGCAGAACTCTGTTGTTGTTTACGTAGAATTGAATAATCCATAATCACCCAGTGAGTGTGAGAGTGAGTCTAGTGTGTATCTCTGAACAGCCTGAATTGTGAATTTCTTCAGTTTCTCATTGTGTCAGGGACTTATTGATTTACAGCGTAGTGATTTTTTTTTACCCGTTAACAATCGCTTCCATTTGATGTCATTAGCCTTGTGTTAATACTAAAGGTAAATGCCCGCAGGATCCTTCAATAAGCGGCTGCTATTAACAGCTAACAAAAGCTAATGGGGGATAGAACTGATAGCAATCAACGCCTTCACACGTGGCTCGCCAAGCTGTCGCACTCCCACCTACATCCGAGAGCGTCACTCTGCGCCTCAGGCAGATACATGAGAATTGATAGCAGCATCAAACTGGCACCATCAGATCCTTTTACACTGTCTGATATCACCAGGCTGATGTCAGTGCCTCACTGCAGCTGCTTTGAGTAGTTTACTTTGAGGGTGCATCACTCTGCTGCTGTTTAAACATGACAATGCACATCAACGCACATCAACACCTAAGTGCATCAGCTATATATAAAGTCAACTGCTTGTTTCCTTCTGAACTTCCCCCCTTTAAAAAAAAAAAAAGAAAAAAAAAAAAAAGACTTGCACCTTAATTAGCACACAAACATTTCCTTTTTGAATTTTTGGCATCCGCAGGATTATTAGGTTAATGTTTTACAGAGCTCCTAGGCTCCATCTGAGGTTGTGGTTTCAACAGCTGGTTAGGTCGAGTTTAAAGATCAAATATTTAATCTGGTTGAAACTGGAGGATAATAACAGGAACACCCACTCCCCTCCCTTCTCAAGACACTATTTGACATGCCAATTGGACTTTATCTGACTCCTCCAACATGTTGAAGATATAAACATTCATAGCTCTGTCAGTTAAATGTATCAATAGGAAACTCCTGCAGGACAGACAGAACAAGTCTATATGCTTGTCAATGTCTGTCTAATGAGCGATTAATGTGTTTTAACGTTTGTCATACACGGTAAAGTAAACTTAACCTTGACCTAGTTTGTCCACCAGAAAGCACTGCCAATTTTGAATTCCTGAAAGTACAAATTTGTGTCTGACTGGCCTCTTCTGGTGCCTGGGGCTCATGGGTATTGTAGAGTTTAATGCCAGAATGAATGCCAAAATTACAACTCCCAGAATTTAAACTGAAATAATCTAAACCAGCAGCCATAAGAAATGGGAGAGTCACTGAAATGAAAAAGAAAAAGACACAGGAAAAACATTTTGAAGTGTCCTCGGTTTCGAATCCCGACTGGTGAGACTCTTTCCTGCATGTAACTCCCCATTTCCTGTCTCTCTCTGTGCTGCACTATCAAAAGTGTAAAAATATCCAAAAATAACAAGAAATTATTTCTGGAGCCAACAGCCTCTCTCACTTCACAACTTTATGCAGAAATGCAATGTTTAAATGTCATTTAGAAACTGTGTTTTACCACCAGAAAGCAGAAAGTGTGAGGAATCGTTAATTTCTTATTAACATCAGTTATCCTCCTGTCTCTTTTGAGCTCTAGTTTGTATCTGTGTGCAGGAGAAAACCTCTCACCTTGTGCCAGAATAGTTCATTTTCAGTGTCTGGTTGAGGCTTTTCACAGAGTCCAGCCAAATCAGCGCCATGTGCTCTCTTCCTGGTTGAACGATGCTGTGACTCCACAGAAAGTTTCTGCTGTGAACAAACAGAGGTAAATCCCTGAGGTGGACTGACTGCTGGGGTCTGCAGGGGAGCTGGAAAGTCAACGCCACCTTCTTTACAGTCACAGCAGTGACTCCGCTTCCTCTGGGTCGCTCCAGATGGGAAGCAGCTTGGAGGAGATTCCTTTGATGATGATGATGATGATGATGATGATGATGATGATGATGATAATGACGATGGCGGAGCTGTCTGCTCCTCTGTGTGCTGAGGACTTAATCTCTTAGGGCTGTTGTAGTCGTCCTCATCGCTGGCAAGCCAGTCGATGGAGTAATCCGAGTCTGAGGTCGACATGGTGGAGCTGGACTCTCAGCCAGCAGAGAGCATCACGGACCTGCCAGACAAACACAATGAGTGGTCAACACATTGAGATCAAGACACATTTTAACATGTTGCAACTCAACTTGTGCCGAGCATCTTAAGTTTGACATGAAGTCTCGGATTCAAATATTTGGCACACTTTAATATATATATAATACAATCTGACTTCTTTTAACAACCAGTGGAGTCGCCCCCTGATGGTCATTAGAGAGAATGAAGGTTTAAGGCCCTTCAGCTTTGGCTTCACCTTACAGACCCAGCTCAACCTTTTCTGTCAGAAACATTTCCCATTTCCTCTTCTACGTCCATTTTAAAAACAGTCTATGCTTAAAAGGTCCAGAGAGTCTAAATGTAGACCTCCATGTGGTCTTTGATTATCGATCATGTCTAGATTCTATATTAATACAGTGAAAGTATCAAAGGTCTCAGTCCACAGAGAAATGCTCACAGCCTGTATCAGAAACTGAGGCTTAAAACCAGCCATCAGGACTTATGTAACCTTGTGATGTCACACCACATAACTCTAAGAGTCCCCACTCTCAACCACACCCCCAGGTTGCCCCACCCAGATGTAATATCCAAAACTTTTTTTTTTTTTTTTTTTGCAGTTTTGACTTTAACAGCACAAAACAAAGCGACCAATCTTGTGCTAAGCTAGCAAGCTACATTTAGAGGAAACTCTGTGCAGTTGTTGAATGTCAGGAAACAAATATATCCAGAGGACACTGATTTTACACCAGTGGTTGAAGTTTATTTTTTGCTGAAATAGCAAAACATTTGGATCTAAAGTTGTTCATCTCTTTGGCTCATTTAAACGCTGACTCACCATCGCCATCAAGTTTTACCAAGCTACAGTAGTGGGCTACAATCTGTTACTTGCGGTTGGCCTGGCCAATCAGAACAGAGACTCGGAGAAAATAGCCCTAGTTAAAACCCACAGTACCCTGCCCCCTTTATATTTCCCCCTTAGTTGTTTTACAGTTGGACAAATATCTATCAGCTGGTTTGAGCTCTTCACTGCAGCCATATGATGTTTACACTGAGCGACATCTTTAGAGTTTTTACATATTGTATATGAACAACAGTAGTGTGACAATGTATTCTTATTTTATTTTCTATCACACATTTCTCCCTTGTGTACTTGTATACTTGGAGAATTTAGGGATCTCCATTAGATTTCAAAATAAAGCTCAGTGGGTTGAACACAGTTTAGCTGCACAGCATGAGGCTGTAATGACCAGACAAAGGAAATCAGGAGTTTGAAAAGTTAAAGAAGCTGCTGCTTCATTTACATAAGATACATACGTCCATCAGAGCTGTGATAAACACTTTAGACAGTTGTGCTCTTAATAAAATGGATTTCAGTCATGAGCTCTGGAAATTGGCAGACAAATTGGGAAATTGTTAGAAAGGACAAGATGTGGACTAAATTTACACTTCACCCGCAGAGAGAGAGAGTCACATATTTCAACCCAGATCTCTTTATTTCAAAGTTCAATATCCACGTTGTCTAAGACGGGGCTGCCACCACCACCAGGGACACTGCAGCCACGTCCTCAGAGTTGATGATTTTACATTTACACACAATTCACATCTAATGGTGGTTTAGGCTGATTCTGACTTTCTTTAGACTCTACATCTTTAAATGTGACTTTTTAGACAAAGAATCATTCGTCAAACAATTTGTCTCCAACTAGTCATAATATAAATTGTATTTCTCCTGCAGAATTAAAAAAGAAACAGATATAACTATGATTTTCATTGCTGATTTGTTTACAGATTACTCACTGGATTCTTTTCTTGTTTAACACATTTATCATGTGGTCTGTAAAGCATCAGAAAACAGTAAAAATGCCCATAGTGACTTCTTTAATTAAATAAATGTATTATTTTGTCCAAGCAACACACACACAAAAAAAAAACCCACACAAATTCCTGACACAGGGAACATACAAAACCAGTAAATAATCATGTTTATGAGGCTTGAACCAGTGAACTGCTGGTGTTTTACACTTTGAAAGCAGCTTCATCAGTTTTAGACAGATTTCTTTTAGGTTAATCAAATGTAACTCCACAGATAAATAAATAATATAAAATGTCACAAACAGTTTAAAAAGGTGAAGGGATGCACTGGCTTATGATACCAGTTTCCTAAAATCCTGGATCCAGCCCTGGTCTGAGCTCTTTGTTTAAATTTCAGGTTCCTCCAGAACATGAGCTGAGTCCTGCTCCCAGAGACATTACAGCACCGCGTCCTGAAATGACTGAACATACAGGCCAGTGGATTAAATAACCCTCCTCTGCCTCTTCCAAATGGGCAGGTCGTCCAACATTATGTAAGAAAAAACATCCAAACACATGGACCTGTTTCCCTTCGCCTGTCAGTTCACATGCTCACACACACACTGTCACAAAATGTAGATTCAGGCATTTTCACAACTTCTACTCTAACGTCTAATGTTGAAATGACAATGAAAATGACGCGGGAAGTTCACTGCTACAATCTTACCAGCAGAGGACATTTTTTTTCTTTAGCACAGTAATAAACCCGAGCTGTGTGTTGACGGCGCAGAGCTGCGTCTCAACCGCAAATCACCTTTATAATCCATTTGTTTTATGCGCAAAAGCTTCTCACCTGCGTCCCTCGTTAATAACACGGCGTTAATAAAACATGACGGATCCAGGTGAGTGGTGAGGAATGAGAGCACGAGAGGCGGCGGCGCGTGCGAGCAGCGGACCGTCACTTACCAGAAGTGAACGGTGCGTTTCCCGGTCCGGCTGGTGAGCTGAGGACATGCAGCGGCGCTGAGAGCGGGGCGAGCGGACTGATGATGGAGCCACACCATGAAACCAGCAGACGCAGGCAGGCGGGCGGGCGGTAGCCCCATCCAGCCCGTGCAGCCTCTCCCTGGGCAACGTGTCGGGAGAGGGGCGGGGCACCGACGTCTCCTCTCCGCCGGTCTGCGCTCCTCACCGCCCCTATCAGCCCAACACACACACACACACACACACACACACACACACACACACACACACACACACACACACTCTCTGTGGAAAAATAAATAAAAGAGGGGGGACGCACACGTGATTACGCCGTGACGAAACACGGTCTGCGTCACCGCCTTCAATTAATCTCCCATTGGATCAGAGTCGCACTGCAGCACGTGACGACCAAGAGGCCCAATTAATGCTGCGTTAAAAGACTGTCTGGATTTTTAATACAGTGTTAGAAGTGGACTGGGCAGTGGTGGAAAGTTATTGATAACTGATGAATCGGGTCAGCGATTAAAAAATGTGTCAAAAAGTGAAAAAAAATTATAATATAAACTAGTATGGCAATTTGTGTTTGTGATTGATTTGAATATGTTATCTTCGGATGATGGGAATAATGAGGCACTGAACACTGATTATTAAAGAAAATAATTTTTAGATGTATTGGTGATTAAAAAAATAATAATGATGAGTTTTAATGTCAACGAGTTAAAAAAAAAACTTTTGAAACATCTTGATAAAAACAACTTAACAACAAATTATCTCAATGTAACCTAAATTCATTAAGATCTTAAAACAAGATTTTGCATAGGGCCTTCTATAAAACCAGGGCCACAAGATGGAGGATAGAAGACTGCAAATTTCTAGTTGTACAGGTTCCACTGCATAAACTTAGCCTCTGATTAGTTATTTAAATCTTGAGGATTTTAAATTACGTTTAGCAAAAATGCCATTCATATTTGACTAAATTAGTATATAACATCAGTTTGATTAGTGTTTGGATTGGATTAGTATAATCTGATATTTCTAAATCTCTAATTATGAAACATGTACACAAAAACATAAATAAAATAAACACCAATATTTTGCATTAAAATTCTCTAAAACCATTTTTTTTACATTTCTGTTATTGTACACTTTAAATAAACAAGCTACAACCTTTAACTTGACCTTTACAGGTGTTGGTAAATTGGAGTTTGAAGATTGAAAGCTGTTTCCACTGCTTTCAGTCTTTATGCTAAGATTAAATAATCAACTCTTGGCTTTATCTCTATACAGCATAGACATGAGAGTGCTATTGATCCTCTCATTCCCCAAATTATGCTATAACTATGCTTTCAGTAAGGACAAATGAAATCTAAATTCATTATTTAAGAAGGTCTTTTTCATTTCCATTTTCCTGAGTGAATATGAGAGAGAGTAGTTACATTTCAGTGCTGTAAAAAGGATAACAGAGCTATTAGAACATGGTAAATTATTCGTCTTCAGCTTTGAATTACTTTCCAAAACTGTAAAAAAAAATTAGGCATAAACATAACAGGAGTTATGTTTATTTATTAGAGGAACAAAAGGCACATGGTGAAGTTTACAGGATATTTTGAATGATTCACTTCTGGCCCTTCAGGCTCTGGGAATGTAGCTGCTCGTAGTATGAGGGGCATTTTTGGTATCTCTGCCAAGGCAGCTATTGCCTCACAAGCTGTCCTTCCACCATCACAATAAGGACTCATCTACCCACTGAGCAATTATTAAACAGATTGAAGAAAGAGTTGCAGAGATGTGGCCCATTTCCTGTTTGCGGCTTCACTGCCATGTGTCAGAGCCAAATGGTCTGCAGTGAAACGTTAAAACTATTCAATCAATACTATAAAAAATAGACAAACCACTTCAGCTGCATCGCACTTTCACTGGTGACCATATCAGTTATAAATGATGCATGTGGTCCCATTTCAATCGATGTGCATTGCACTTGAATTTTCCTTTAGGTTTATGGCACACATGTTACCATCTTGAGAAATACCCTTGTTTAGATAAGACAAGATTTTACTGACCATTAGTTAGATCATTATCATGAGAAATTAGAAACCGTCACGATTGTTAGAAATGTAGCTTTTCAGCAGCAACAGACTAAAATCAGCGAGGAAGGTGAAACCAGGCGGAGTACTGGAGTACTGGTTGGGCCCGTTAGTTGGTTGGTCGGGTGATACTTGTAATGCAGGTAAATTAACAATCATTTACGACTATTATAATGTAAAACATGTAATTGAGAATGGAATAAGGACTTATCTTTCTATTTTTTAATTCTCATATTGCACATGGTATTGTTACTGTATATAGTATTTCTATTTTTATATTATTTATTTTAGATTCTTTTCCTACTTTACTTTATTTTACTACCCTATTTTATTTCTTATTCACCTCCAAGGATCTATAAAGGTATCTTATCTTGTCTTAATAACATGAAATTGTCTGACATGTAAACAAAATTCTGTTGGGAGACTTTCTGCTGCTTCTGCCAAATAATGAGGATTTAATTCCACTTACAATCACCAACACAAGTTTAGTGATTTTAAACCAAATTAGTTTTGCTGTTTTTTTGCAGCCTGTTACGTGACCAAAAAAAAGAAAATATGGTGCACAGTCTATTAAACTAAAACTAGCGTATTATTATCAGACAGAAACTGATAATATTTTTTACTTTCATCTCAAGTCCACATTTCCAACTAACGGTTTGATAATTATGAGCCCAGCTTCAGTAACAGCCTGCTGACATGAATTTGGTCACTGCAGTTAACTGAGCTCTGTGTTAATTCCTCTGCTCTCCGGTGGCCTCCTGCCCCTCACTTCACATCTATGCTCATTTTACTCCCCAACACACTGAGTCTATCAGTTGTTGTCTGTGTAGCCTGCTCCTCCTGCCTGGCAATGACTTGCACTTCCACTCAGCTTAAGACCACTGAAACCACAATTGTTCAAGTGTGTCATATCCTGTTAGTGATAACATTATACTGGATAAGAAGGGAAGAAAGGAAATCTTGAACCCTTTGCACATATTTTCAAACAATGGCTCTTTACATTCAGCTGTTCACTGAAGTATAATAAACAATGAGTTCAATTGAACTTTTTTTTAGTTTTTGCAGAAGGGGCTGGATTAAGTGGCCTATGCATTTACAGAGAATATTCACCTGAGTCAATTTAATCTGTATGGTCCACATCAGCTCTACAGAAACCTCTGGGTTGTTGCAGTTCATTAAACTTAAGTTTTAAAATTAAGACTTAATTGACAAATTTGGGCAGATGATTGAACATTTTGCAGACTAGTACAGGTCAGGCAGTAATATCCATTGGGGGAAAGATCAAGTGTCTGACATATTGGGCTAACCCTAATATCAGTATGAGTCAGCCTTTCGGGGTTTGTGTGTGTGTGTGTGTGTACCAAAGAATCTCATTCATCCTTAATTAAAAGGGATTTCAGTTGCAGCGTCTGCAAGATGAAAAGCTGGTGATCAATGCTTTGTGGGGCATAATGATGCACATTAGGTGAGGTTGTGTGAGAGCCTAACCCTGAGCTGCAAACACAGCTCAGGGTTAGTTAGTGTGTGTGTGTGTGTGTGTGTGTGTGTGTGTGTGTGTGTGTGTGTGTGTNTGTGTGTGTGTGTGTGTGTGTGTGTGTGTGTGTGTGTGTGTGTGTGTGTGTGTGCACGTGCGCTTGTCAAAGCTGTGTTCTGCCTCTTTGGTGGCCGGCAGGTTTAGTTGGCTTTTACCTCTATGTGTCTGAGAGGGATTTACAACAAAAAAGTATTAATGTGATTTACTGCTTTTTGTCACAGGTAACGAAACATTGACCAAAGGACCAAAGCATGTCTGTGTCAAAATAAAACTACTAATTAAAACTAACTAATATGTAAAAATCTTCGGAAACTTAAACTATAAGCAAAATATTTTACTAAGTTCAAATTCTATATTCTGAATTCAATGCTATATCTTTTTACAGTAATGACGTCCATTATCACACTGGATTTATTTTTTTTGTCAAAAACAGTTAAATAAATTGTTTTTATATAGTAATATCTAATAATATACTGTTTATTTTTAATATCTAGAAGTGTAGCTTCAAGAACAACCTAAAACACAAAATATTATGTGTCAGAGCTGGAAGAATATCTGTGTCCTCCAACATATGTACTGCCAACTTTTCAAGGGCAATGAAAAGAAACCCAGCCCTGTTTTTAAAAAGAAGTCTCTTCGACTCACGTGGATGAGTCACAAACTGATTGCACATCAGAGCATGTGACTCTGAGCCAAGTATGAGTGAAAGGAGCTGAGTTCAGCTGAGGTCTGAATCAGCTCTGGTTTGGAGTCCAGTGACATTTGTAAAAACACAGACATGAATAAGAGACCACATCAAAACAGACATGTTGGTTTCATTACTCTGCTGATTTGCAGAAGTATGATACAATAGGATACAGTACAATACTATACAGTGTGATAAAATATGATAGAGTACAATAAAATACAGTTTTTCAAATGCATAAATAGACAAAACTAGTGCGTAATTATCAGACAGAAAACAGAGGTTGCTCTACTGTACCCAGAGGTAGTAATAGGTAGATTAGAGGTAAAGGTAGTAATGTCTTTTTCTCATGGCTCAGAAACATGCTGCAGTCTGAACTGTGTTGTTTGTTTGTGTGTGTGTGTGTGTGTGTGTGTACACATCTTTCCGTTAATGTTACCTCTTTGGGACCTTTTCTGGAATAAGCAAGTGGTCGCCCTGGGCACCAAAGCCCAGGTTAGAGTCAGCATTACTCTGAATGGAAGTCAATGCAATGTGCTAACAAGGATAGCTGCACAAATGTGTGTGTGCGTATGTGTGTGTGTGTGTGTGTGTGTGTGTGTGTGTGTGTGTGTGTGTGTGTGTGTGTGTGTATGTGTGTGTGTGTGTGTGTGTGTGTGTGTCCACTGCGACCCTTTACTCTAACACGTGACTCCAGATACATTTCAACAGTTACATAACTCTTATCCCTGTCTGTATTCCCCTCCGTCCTCTCTCTCTCTCTCTCTCTCTCTCTCTCTCATGATGCCAAGAACAGTGAACATCCACATATGACATGATCTTAATAATGTCTGGTTGCATAATTTCATGGTTGGCTGAAAGGGGCTCTAGACTCTTAAGTAAACTCCTCTCTCGCTCTCTCTCTCTCTCTCTCTCTCTCTCTCTCTCTCTCTCTCTGTGTGACCAGTTAATTGGGGACTGTTTGTCCAAATAGGGACAAAAGCTGTGTCTCCAACTAGGAAAAATCTCACATTTGGGTTAGTGGTATTATATATGTATCCTGTATAACCAGGACTAAATGAGGGTAATATAGTTTTTGAAGCTACGGAATTTTTTATGAATGATAGTCAGTATTACTGCTATAAATGTCTACTGTCACATCATAGGCCCCTCCTTATTTCTAAGGTATTTGACTTCTCATGGTCATAATTTCTAAATCATCCACCTGTCATCATTAGTAGAGTAATAAAACAGCAAAAACATTACATTTATGAGAAATATGTATTTGTGTCTGCACAATGAATCTTTAAAACATGTAACATATAAAATTTATATCAGCATATATTTAAGAGACTGACATCACCAGCATTCACATTAATGCTCCAGTTCTGTTTTCCAGTTCACTTCAGAATGAATTATTGACCTCATGGGGAGCAGTGTTTCTCTAGCCTTGGGTTTGATTTGTGTCTCAGCTTTGTGCCTCAGCTTTAAATCACATTAAAGAAAAATGTATTCTAGTTGCATATGAACGAGCAGCAGATAGATGGTTGGAGCTCAAGGACACTGAACATAAACACAAAGTCTGTTTCCAGTCAGCCTCAGGACTTTGTGTTGACCTTAATGGTTTCAGCCTAATGAGAGCACATGGTAATAACAGCAAAGTGCAATTTAAACTAGGCAGACACGGTGCGATTTTATTGATTTTGTACATTGTGTGAAATCACACTACACACGCTTTTACTGCACAGCCAGAACCTACGATTTCTCTCCCACACTGTGCAAGTCAATCAGGTTTGTTTCTAATAAAGTTTATTCAAACAAAGATGACTGTGTCCTCAGTGTTGATCATAGACTGTTTATGAAAGTGGACATGGCTTTAAACCTTCATTCCATCTATTGACCATCAGACTGGTTGTAAAAAGAAGTCAGATTGTATTGAAGTCTATGTGAAAATGTCCCTAATTCTCACTTGATTTATTAGCTCGGTAAACATTTTCCTAATGAGTTTATGGTCTCAGTCTCTAGGTTCAAGTCTTCAATACAATTTTTAAATGATGGTCCATTTAAAGGAAAATAGACCATGAAGCAGGGGATGAATTAGGGCGTAGCTACAATGTCATTGACAGACAAAATTCATGTTACGTATGACGTCACGCAGGGTTGACACTTTCATGAAAAGCACGTTTAAGCTATGCTGTACTTGTGCAGCTTGTGCTGGGTCAGGTGGTTTGTGGTAGGTGCTAGATTGGATAAATGGGTAGGGCACTCGGTGGTTAGAGATAGGGACAGGCCCCAACAGCGAAGCAAAAACAGCAGCCTCGTCTTTTCGGCTAATCCAACTTTGTACCAACCCAGAGTTTGTTATCAAATTAATGTAACTTTGGCCCTGACTACATGCTCTTGCACATTTTTTGGAAACACCATGGTTTCAGCACCTAATGCTTGGACACCAGGTTTATTTCCATCAAAGTTTCATATCTATAATGATACAACGTTCCTTCTGAACGTTGAAATTCTCCAGCATCCTAGAAATGTGCTTCCTTTTCTAAACTGTCAAGCAATAAAACAAATTCTTGCCATCTGTAGATCAAATCTCAAGTCACCAAGGATGTGTGTCAGCGTGGGCAGCGCACAGCTCCTGATGCCACATCCATCAACTATGGACTCTCCTGACTGCTCTCGTAGCAATAAAACAAAGTTTTACGACACTTCCAGGAAAATTCTGGATCATGCTGTGATTAATACTTACTCACTGCTCAGCTGCCATCTTTTATGGGCCTTTTTGTGAGCAGTCTGTTCAACAAAGAACTGTGGGGATTAACACAGCGACCTCCTATCAAGTGGCAAAAAAGAAACTCACACATTGATCAAATCACAGTGTAAAGATGTACTACTACAACAATTTATATCCCTTTCATTGAAAACACTCCTGCTGCCTCGATGGCAACTGAAAATCCTGCAATTACATAACATATTTACTTGAACATCTAAAAGTGAGCACAGGCGTCCTTCTTTCCAGAGAAAGAACATGCTGTCAGAACCTAAACAGGAAGTGTGTCAGATGAGATAAGAGAAGAAGAGACACTAGTGACGCAGCTGTTGCCTCTGTTCAGTGTTTCTCTCACTGTATTATCAAAGAGGTAGAATAACCTTTTTGATTAGGATCAGCTGTTCAGAATCAAATCTTCATGATAGGTCAGCTAAAGGGTCAGTACAAATAAAATAAAATAAAATAAACATGATTTAACTTTTCTATCCCCATGAAGATAGTTTCTGGTTTGATTCATCCAGGTTTTGATATACAACATCTGTGTCTGCGATTTCTACCATGTAGGTAGTTTTCACTGGAACTACTTTCTTCCAAAGAAATAGTCCCCGTGAAACCTGTTGATAGTATGTTGTTTGGATTATCCAAACTTGAGAGGATACTGCTTCTGAAGAGACACACTGTGTGTGTGTGTGTGTGTGTGTGTGTGTGTGTGTGTGTGTGTGTGTGTGTGTGTGTGTGTGTGTGTGTGTGTGTGTATTGTAATTGTAATTGTGTGAACTGAACTTTTAAATGGGTCCTTTAAATTCAGTGTGTTCTATCTTTCCATTTTTGTACTGAGGAATGCAATTATGATATGAGGCCATTTGGCTTTTTTGCATCCAAAATAACATCAAAAGTCCCATTTTTGGTGTTTTATTTTAAGTGTTGATATCCACAAGAACATATATTTGTGGTTTTAAGAACCAAAAGCTATCCCAATATTGTTTTATATCTCCTCTTTCAGGGTCTCTCTGGAGCTCTAGTAACAACAGGTTGGTGAGCCAATCAGAGGAGAGGATCTGAGCTTCTCTACTGTAAAAATACAGCAGATTTCAGGTAAATATTGAGAGAAATCAAATCCAACAAGGTTTGATGGTGGGTCCAGGTGGGTGGGGCTTGGGTGTGTGGCTGAGGGCATTGACTGCTTTGTTGTGACATCGCAAAGTCCTGACAGCTGGTTTTAAGGCTCAGTTTCTGAAAAAGGCCGTTGGCATTTCTCTGTGGACTGAGACCTTTGATACTTTCACAGTATTAATTTAAAAAATTACCTGATTGATAATCAAATACCACAAAGAGGTCTAACTTTTACTTTAACTTTAACGTCTACCTTTAGACTGTATGCACCTTTAACTTATAAGATTTTTTTTGGCCTCTGGGGAGAAGTGGAAACAAGTTGTGAACCTAAGCATTAGCATTATCATTAACATATAATAATTTTTTGGAGCAACTGTTTTTATGTGATGGAGACGGGAAAGACAGAGGAGAGCAAAGGGCTAAAAAATATTTTTAGAGCAGTGTGAACTCACAGTGAAGCACTTACATTATAGAACTGGACTTAAAGTCTGAAGTTATATCAGCTGGAAAATTCTACCAGAGTGTTGATTTTTTTTCCCCAGAACCTCTGCACCAGTTTGTCTGGCTGGTTTTCTGGATTGTTTGCCAGCTCAGACTAAAGATGAAGCGTTCTTGAGCGCTCTCTCCTCCCTGCTGCTGCTCTCTGCGTCATTTCACCATAGTAACAAATGAACAGGAGGAACAGTGAAGCGCTTCTGCTGCCTCAGTCTTACTTTGCACACGTGTAACTCCCTGCAGACATGTCATATATGTATCATAGTGAGAGATGAAAACACAATATCAGGAGAGTTTAATGACAACACAGCACTGTTGTTGCAGCTGCACATGTTGCTTGGTTGAAACTACTTTTCTCTGTATTGTTGTGTGTGTGTTTCCTCCTTGATCATTAGGGCACATTTTTACACTTACATGTTGTAAGTGCATTTGTTTTTGTACGGAGAAGAAAGCTGTGATCGTTATCATTTCACGTTGTCAACAAATCCAATGAAAGTTAGGGGAACGTCACTGTCACAGTGAATATGAACCTCTAGGCTGTTTGTTTGCTGGGACATGTGCAGCCAGTGGATTTTGTAACATCAAACAAATATTAAACAGAGTCATGCTATCTGCTTCGCCCTGTATACACTCTCTATGCTAAGCTAACCCATATTCAAAATTTATATATTTTATTTCGATACATATAAAATAAAAATTTATTTGGAAACATGATATATGAAACCTATTTGAAATTGGAATGATTTCATGTATTGACATGTATGTCCTAATTACAAATATGTTTATGTATGCATGCTTATATTAGAGACAAACATACATACATATATATACTGCATATAGTTTAATATTATATACAGTAAGGTCCAAAAGTCTCAGACCACATTCCCAGAATGGGAAGAGACATGTTTAGATTTTATGAGAAGAAAGCTGCCCAATTGGACCCCAGTGTGGTTTTTTTGGTCAGCTGGTAACAAGCATGGCAACTATGCACGGCCCGTGTACACATGTCCAATGGTTGTGAATGTTGCTTTGGCTCTGCCTCATCAGTTTGAGCCTGATCCTAAACAAGATGATAGACCTGAATCACCTTTACAAGCTGAACTGGAGCAGGAAAACAAGTGCACCCACTGTTAGACAGCAAGGTGGTAAAGGACAGGAATGTGAAGAGAAGTGCTGCAAATTAAGTCACTCACCAGTTTGCAATGGACTTGTTACAACCCTACAAGTCAATGGTGCTGTGGTAATCCTTTTATTGTTCAGCAAGACCAAAAGTTCACATGAACTACTTGAAAGTAGTTAGTGTATAAAGGCCTTCTGTAAATGAGAAAAAGTTTGAGTTTGACCACTGCCATGCGAATAACATAATAGTTCTGCTTCAATTTACTTGAACACACTGGACACATTTGCTTCTGTGTCAATGCACGTTCAGAGCATCTTTTCTTCACCAGCTCCTCGAACACTTATAGGAACACAATAGGAACATGGTGTAATTTTGTGCTAGAATCAAAGTAGTGCATGTCTGCTAACTAGTGGTAGAGTGTACAAACGAGATTTGGCACTGTGACTGGAACTATCATCTATTATATTCAGTATTCTTGTTTGTTGCAATTTTACGACTTTGGCACTCAGAGGGTTAACAATGCACTCCTGTTGACATAAATGGAGAGGCACAGAGGTGGACTGCTCACATTAAATCACAGCTGTCACTGCACGATGTGATTTTATACAGCTTCACCATAAACAAACGGGCCAAGGGTTGGCTGCTAGGAAACAAAACATAAAGAGGGACCTGACACAAACGGGGAAGACCAGTACAAGCAGAGGGCTATTCCAGAGCACACACAACATCCAGAGGCAGTATCCCCTTAGATGACGTTACAGATACCTGTGAAAGAATTACTGACACCTCTTCAACAAAACATGATACAAAATAGTAGGACTTTACATGACAGGATGTGTGTAAATACAACATTTCACTGTTGGGCAAGCTTTTAATGTTTTATGTACTGCTGACTGTTCTGGCTGTATTTGGGTTCAAAACCCTTACTTTCTAAATTACTTGGATTAATGAGTAAGAGGATTTCAGTCTATTCTCGTTCAATTCTTATGAATCTATCTAAACAAATATGTGTTGAAACAATAAACTGTAAAATGTCTTATAAAAAGGGAAATAATGATTATATTTCTCTTGAAAGTATTGGATTTCTTCACTTGTTTTGAGAAAATTTAGGCAATGGGCCAGATTTTAATTCTAACTCATATCGACTTTATCTCCTGTCTAAAGTGTCAGATGTTCCAGCTTGGACAGTTTTGAGCTCAGTAATCTTCCACAGTCACAAGCAGAGCCTGACTTTAAACTGTAGCTAAGGTCATGTCCTCAGAATTGTTCCTGGGAATATGGACTGGGGGATTTGGATCAACCACCAGAGAAGTTTACTTTGTAGAGTTAAACACAAATTAAAGTTGGTGTGTGTTGTAAGGCAAATAGGGATATAATTAATACTTTTCCTACTGTCAACAAATTTCATGAAAAGACCAAAACTGACAATGGACGATTCCTACGAGGACTATTTAACTATTAAACCACACTGTTACACTGGCTGACATGTTCCATCATCACCATGAACACACACTGTGGCTTATTTGGACCCAGTCCCACACACCACACACACACACACACACACACACACACACACACACACACACACACGCACACACACACTGTCCTGATGCCCCAAATACTTCCGAGAGCACCAGATGTGGGTTAATCCTCCACTGAAAGTAGTCATCAACAAATGCACCTTTTCCTCCTGTTTGAGTAATGTTTATTACAGTGAGCAGCTATTTTAGGATAAATTATAGTTTCAATAATAATAGTTCCAATAAATTTCAGTTCTTTCCAGAGAAATAATATGTTTCTCATAGTGCACTATGACATAGTCCTATTCTCTTTGATGGCTTTCTTCAGCCACATCTTTATATCTGCTCCTTTATGTTTAAGTACAACTTAACTCGGAAAAGTAAGATTCCAGATTCCAAGATTCCCAAAGTTTTTGCTAAAAAAAAAAAATACAAAAAAAAAAACAGGGATCGACCAGTTTATAGCAGATATAATCTTGTTAATTCATATTTCAAGAAAAAATAGATTTTGTGGCCTACACACTGTTCGCTCCCATTAAATCAATGAGTATAGAAACACACACACATGTTCAATTCTGTCTACTGATCTGAGTTGAAGAACATGTACTACTGAGATGCTTATCTCTTGATAAATAAGAGACACTGAATCTTCCACATCCTGTAAAACCTGCTGATAATTATCCAGTTGTGTTAAAAAACAAACACAATGGTCCCTCTCAGCACATTGACCTGGAGCTCAGGCCTGAGCACGCACAGACAGAAAACCAGCCTCCAATAGATCCTCTGCTCAAGAGTCTGTGTTGTGTTCAAGGCTGCAGCTCTTTGGCTGCTCTGCAGGGAAGGACAGACAAATATTCACAAATGTTATGGCAAAGGCCTAATGATCCAGGTAAAAAAAACAAAACAATTAAACCAGTGAAAATAAATTAATCGACTTGTTTGTTGCCCATAAGTACTTTACAGACACGTATCTATATATCTATTTTCTGTGTAATTAATGCTGCATTGATCAATATCTTATCAACAACCAATCCTATTTATATCATATTTTAAATATCAGAGGGGCTGTACTTAATGCACAGCTATGAGAGTGATATCAATCTTCTCATTGACTATAACTCTGCAGAGAGGAGTTTATTCCCCAAAGATTAAAAGACTGTTCCTTTAAAAAATGTCATTTGTTACATATTTTGTACCTGGTCAGCACTTTTGTTGCAGGATTTTTTTTTTTTTTTATTTTACAGACATTTTTTTACAGTTTTATGATGCATCAGAAAAAGCTCAGGTTTAAATGATAAAATTAATGTTTGTCTGTTTAAAACTGTTATAAATTACTGGGATACTGTCTGCTGCAGTAGGTTGTGATAATATCGCCATCAAGTGGAAAGTATCTGAATTACAGCCCATGACACCATGTATGTCATATGTTGAAATTCAATTTTTGTACATTTATTACATTTCTGGGGACATTGTGGTCAAGCTAGTATTGAAGAAATTACACAACACAGACACACACTTTTGTTTTCACACACCTACATATACACAGACTGTCCAATAGGGAGCAGTGCTCTGGACTCAACAACAACACACCTCTCATACAGGCATGTGAGAGGCTGCGTCTGTAGAGTGTGTCTGGAAAAGCATGCTGCACGCAAACACACACCTA
This sequence comes from Rachycentron canadum, assembly GCA_038496675.1. Lineage (NCBI taxonomy): Eukaryota > Metazoa > Chordata > Actinopteri > Carangiformes > Rachycentridae > Rachycentron > Rachycentron canadum. The sequence goes on along the minus strand of CM076648.1, from coordinate 23,020,414 downwards.
ACCCACACACATATCATGCAACTGAGTCATATAACCAACACAACATCACACACCATCGGTTTTATTTAAAGCTTTGTGCAGGACGCGTGCAGCGCTGTGTGGATTTACAGTTGTTTTGTTTTTCAAGCTTAAATGAAGTGTCTCTGTTTGACTGAATAAATAATGCATTAATTGCTACTGTTCACCTCCTACATGCAAACAAACAAGGCCAAAGTGTGGAGAACAAAAAGTGTCCAGGTGTGACCTGAAAGACAAAAGCACAGGTTATTGTCTTACTTTGCTTTATTCTGTTGGTGACTTATACAACATAATGACACCATAAACTATCCTTTGTATTATAAAGTGGTGTCACATTTATGTTTATTTTCCAGTAAGTTTTGAAGACCAGCCTCACTGACGTCAATAGGAATGAGATACTTAATTTGGTGTTGAAATATCCCTTGAGCATTTGCCCTGTGTGTGTGTGTCAGATGTCTGCTTCATGGAAACATACCTGACTGACTCCCTCTGTTCTCTGGTGCTGAGGTAACAGACTCTAAAGAAACAAATACAACCTGTTAGCTCACAGTGTCACAGCTCACAAAATGTCCCGCCCACACCTGTCACACTCACCTGTCATCCTGGCCAGCTCGATGCTGTAGTCAGAGAACTCATGCCGCTTGCTCACAGAACAAACATGAGCCCCAAAATCCTCCATCTTGACCTGCTGAATGGTGAGCGAGATGCTGCCAGGGGTGTAGATGATGGCGTAGCCGGTGGTGCAGTTCTGGAAAGCTTTGTGTTTGATGTAGTGACACAGCAGCTCATTGTGTGGGCTCCTCCACTGCACTGACAGCTGGGAAATGTGAGCGTGGTCCTCATAGTGGTACGAACACATCAAAGTGACCCGCTCACCAGGCTGACAGAGCACTTTCACAGCACTGCCTGGGGACAGAGGAGGTCACTGTCAAATTAAAGGTCCATACAGTCTAAATGTAGACCTCCATCTCTCCACCTCTTCTTTGATTATCAATCATGTCTAAGTTCCATATTAATACAGTGAACGTATCAAAGGTCTCAGTCCACAGAGAAATGCTCACAGCCTGTATCAGAAACTGAGCCTTAAAACCAGCCCTCAGGACTTCAAGTACTTTGTGATGTCACAACAAGGCAGTCACCGCCCTCAGCCACACCCCCAAACCTGGACCTACCATCCAACTTTGCAGGATTTGGTTTCTCTGAGTGTTTGTCTGTAATCAGAAAAGAGACTTAGATGCTCTCTTCTAAGGTGGAGTGAGGGGTGGATCTGACCTGCTCTGTACTCTATCCTGATTGTGTGGTACAGTCTGTTAATCACATGGTAGCGACACCCTAATGCATACTCTGGTTTATGGTCCATTTTTCTCTATAAATTTAATTTTCATTTTTTAAATTCCATTTAAAAAATGGTGTTGTATTGAAGAAGACTTGAAACTAGAGACTGAGACCATAAACTCATTAGGAAAACATTTACCGAGCCAAATACAAAGTGTTTACATAAGTGTTTTATAATTAAAATGTTTTAAATTACAATAGTATATACCTGGTGTCACAAGCATCGCCCAAACAACCAACTAAAGGGCCCAACGTACAGAAAATGATTTGGAAACAATTTTGATAATTTATTGATAGTTTAAGATTTGTGAAAAATCATTGGTATTATGATATTTGTCTATCGTCATCTTGGATTTTTGAAACCAGAATAAACCATATTGGGAGGAGAAAGTGGAGCTGAGGAGGAGTGAGGGGTGGATCTGACCTGATCTGTACACTATTCTGATTGTGTGGTCTGTCAATCACACAGTAGCCACGCCCTAATTCATACCCTGCTTTATCTTCTATTTTCCTCTAAATAGACCATCATTTAAAAAATGAAAATCATGTTGTACTGACTGAGACCATAAACTCATTAGGAAAATGTTTACTGAGCCAATAAATCAAGCGAGAAGTAGGGACATTTTCACATAGACTTCAATACAATCTGACTTCTTTTTACAACCAGTGGATTCGCCCCCTGATGGTCAATAGATAGAACGACGGTTTAAGGTTCTTCAGCATTTTCTTCACCTTTTAGACCCAGAGTGAACCTCCACTTTTATAGACAGTTGATTTTTTTGAAGCATGTTTCAAACCTCTGCAGGTTGAGAGAGCAGAGCGAATCTGTCAAAAACTGTTTACAACAATATGTTTGTATCAAAAGCCAAAAGCATGTTCATTTGGAATAAGAATTCAGTCAGGTGATACATTCCTTTTCAGACTTTTGAGTGTCGGGTGATTTTTGCTCGGAGGAAATTGGGTTTTTATAAAATAATGAAATGAAGCCAGTGGTTCGTTGTGAAAGAGGACATTGAACCCGGATTTCGATGCATCAGGTCTGGATTTGCTTTTCTGTACTATATCTACAGGACAGAAAGTACAAGATCTATGATACAAGCTAAAAAAGAAATAAATAAAATCCTTACCTTCTCCAACCAGGTGTGTCAGAACCAGTCCAAGGTACAGTGCTGCCGTCACAGTCTGTTCAAGAGTCCTCAACATTTGGTGATGTGTTAACTCGACAAGTTCGAATATTTACACAAATATTATTTGGAAAAAATTTAGATTCTGTAGCTCAAAGTTAGGACACGACACAGGACTTTATTTCACTTTTGCTTTTAAGTGGTATCAGTTTACAAGCGTTGGCATAAATGTAAATGTTCTGACCCTGTGGTTACCAGGCATCAGAGGACTCGCTGTCATCTGACCCCTGATGTTGTTTGAATTGTGCCAAAAGAAAAAATATCACTGAGTGACTCACCAGAGGAGTCTGGTCTTCCAGCACAGGGACTTTCTGCATAAGGGGATTTTACAGAAGAAGCAGAATCAACAGCCATTATACACCGATCACCCATAACATTAGCATATAAGGCAGCAGGTGAACATCTAGTCCTGAAGTTTACGTGTTGAAGCAGGATCCAACAGAAGAGCTATTGTAGCTCAAACTGCTGAAGAAGTCCATGCTGGTTCTGATAGAGCATCACAGTTTGTTGTGTATGGGGTTGTGTAGCCTCAGACCGGTCAGGTGTCCATGCTGACCCCTGTCCTCCACCAAAAGCTGCTACAATGGACACATGAGCATCAGAACTGGACCATGGAGCAATGAAGAAGGTGTCTGGTCTGATGGATCACATCACAGTCACATTGCAGTGTCTTTTCATAAGCGAACAGACATTTTCTTATTTTCAGCTTGTTTTGCTGAAGACAAAAGAATTTTCCTACCAAGGTCAGGAAAAGACCAAGTCTTCTGATATATATATTAAAGATAGTCTTCTGATATTCAGAAAAAAGTATATAATAAATCACCAAAGTTAGAGATACATGTTCACTGGGTGGCAGATGGAGTTCAACAATATGAACTTGTAAAAGTTTTGTTATGTTTATAAGTATTAGTGTTCTGAGAGCTTTTTGTGAGGCCTGGTGCATATTTTATAACATCACCTCCACAGGAAGTATCTGTGTATGACCCATAAATAAAGTCACCACTTAAATCACAGCAATCAGTTTAATGGTAATTAGTGTCATTTATACAAATCAAAAGCAGTTTTCAAACACACAAAAAATGTTCATTTTATAACCAGACAAAATTAACATTGTTCCACTGTGCACAAAGAGGAAGAACACACTGTACACTGGCACAGTCAACAGTCCAATGAGGATTATTTACACACACAAACACACACACAAACACACACACACACACACACACACACAGATAGACACTCACAAATGATAGCGTGTGAATTTACAGCTGCTCCATGATATATTTAAATACTACTTCACTTATTGTAACACTTCACATGAATCTCTACACAAATGTACAAACTCTTGTAAACACAGTTTTTTAAAAATGCAAATTGCTGTGAAAAGACTCTGCATTGTGTTTAATGATTCTTGTTTTGAAGACATCGAGTCTCCTGCAAGAACATGGTGTGACTGATGATGTGAAATAAGTTTTCAAATTCACAAATTTTCTCTTACATGTGAAATGAAAAATAAATAAATAAAACGTACTGAAGGTGTTAAATCTAACATACATGTCCCTGCACATGGAAAAGTGACATGCATGAGATTGAAAACAAGGAATTTCAGAGATATTTGTGCAGTTAAAAGACTTGACTGAACATGAGGAAACCTGATGTGTTTATGTTTATGCTGAGATGAAAACGTTCTTGTGTGAGGCCCGATGTTCTGTGGTTTTGTGTACCTGAACTGTTTTGTGCAGAAATTTGCTGACTTCCCATGATCCTGGACTCAACCATCCTGCTGAGATTCAGGACATGACTCAGCCTGTAAACTGTGTGGCGTGTTTCCAGTTTCCTGGCCTCAGACTAGTCCTGGACTGAAGTGACTTCTGTGTTTAATTTGTAGACCCTGGACTCACCGATGTTATTAACCCTTTAGTCAACCACACCTCGGCCTCAGGTCACAGATTACCTCCTGTGTGTGTCTATTGTGCCTGCTGTCGCTGTGAAGTACAAAATGATGCCACAAAACCAATGAGACACTTAAACTATCACTGTACAAATACATTTCATATTTTACAGTTTTGTTTTCCTTCTGCTTGTGCCTTTTTGACAGCTGATGATGATGATGCCAGTGCATGTGAAGACGGTTACTGGATGCCTTTGAATAAACACATTGCAAACACCATGGCAAAGAGCTGGAGGGAGAAGGAGACAGAGATGCAGAGATGAGAAAGGGTTAAAGCTTCCTGTTCATATTTCCTTACATCTGAGTATGATTTGTAAGTCGGGGCATCTCTGTAGCACCACAACACTTGTTTTTTTATTATGGTTTACAGTGTTTTTATCTATAAAAATATTTCTTGTTTTATGAGCTACTATCCCCTATTACAGTGAACAGAGTCTTTATTCAGTGACATATATAATTAGCTGAGGTGCTGTTACTGAAAATGTGTAGACTTGGTGAAATAAAAAAAAAAAGACATTACGAGGAAAAACACAAAGGCATGAAAAAACAGAAAATGTTAATCTTAATGTGGCTTTAAAAGGGTTAATGGGGTTAGTATTAAAATATAAATCCGGCTGTTACACAGAATATCAGCCTCAATGCCTGAGTGAAGCTCCATAGTTGATTTAAGGAGCTTGTGTTTTTATTCTGTATTTTCTACTGTTCTCTCATTTTGCTTTTTACCTCGATTAGTATGTTTCTTTTATTTCTGTTAAGTACATTAAATGATCTCTGCGTAATGTACAAATAAATTTGCCTTGCTATCTGAGAAACTCATGGCACCTGAAATTCATGAAATTACTTATTATTACTTACTTATTATTGTTATTTTTAGATATAATCTACTGTTTTAAGCACACTTGTTTTGGAGCATTAAAAATCTACATCACTGTCCTGAATCACCTTTTGAAACAAAGAATATATTGTAAATTAAGTATTTACATGCAAAGGGTTAGAAAACACTATACGTACTTCAATGGTCAGCACCACGATGGCCAGGGCTCCTGCTGTGTAGATGTATGTCTCAAAGTGGTCGACCATTGCAGAGTAACAGCCCTGCACAAGAAAACAGACCTGATCTGAACTCACAGCCTGGCTATGAAACTATAATCAATAATCAATAATCCTGACAGCCTTAATAAAAGACAACTACACTAAAATGTGTCAATTTTTCAACATTCTTGCAACAATAAGCTACAACATCTGCCAATGATCACATCTGCATCACAACCTGAGGGCAGTTTTGTAGCTTTTATTGTTGTCAGGGAAATAAAATATATGAACAGTTGGTGTTGCTTGTTAATTGTATATAAAATATTTATATATATATTAATATTTACAAAGGCTCAGCCCTGATGAAAACGCTGCTCACTGATAATCAGAATAATAAATAGTTGCACGGTTGCCTTCGTATGTGTTTCAAACCCGAGATGTTGTGCATTTGATGTTGTGTTTGTGAGAAGAATTGTGCTTCCTCTATTGACCTTGTTGTGCCTGAAGGCCACGCTGCCGCTCACACACTGCTCCACACTGACATAACTGTTCCTCTGGCAACAGGCCTCGGGCACCCTCTTGTTGGGGTTGAGGAGCCTAAAGAGGCTTTCCTCGAAGTCCTCGGGACCGCTTACACCACAGCAATCAAACTGCACAGAGAGGCATGATGAGAGGCAGATTGTAAGACTGGGTGGAATAAAAAGCAGAGAAGAAAGGGAACTGAGGAGCGGTAGTTAGATTATTGATGCCTCACCGTGGTCATGATGGCGTTCCACGTGGTGGTGAAGACGTCAGTGTTGTTGTGACCCTGATAGTGGCGTTTTAGCTCCCTGGTGAAGTACTCCCTGGTTAACTGACAGAGACACAAACATGGATCAGTCCAGGAAGCAGAAATCCATCAGCTGCCACCTCTGAATACACACACACTGAGCTCCTGTAGCTCCAGCTCTGCATTTCTCAAAGCTGCATATTTCCATCCATCGATTAATTATCTCTTCTGCTTATTCATGCAGGGAGCGTGGAGCATGCTGACAGTGGGTGGGGGCGGGGTTCACCCTGGACAGGTCACCAGACTACCACAGGACTGACATACACAGACAAACAACCATTCACACCTATGGGCAATTTAGTCACTAATGAACCTAACCTGCATGTCTCTACCAGCTGAGCCCTGGTGGCTCAGCTGGTAGAGCACAAGCCATAAGAGCTTTTGCCCTTTGCTTCATTTCATGCCCCACATTAAGGCAAAAAATAAACTAACTAATGACTAAGAGGCATCAGACCCCAGGTGTGAACCCAGAAACGTCTTGCTGTGTGGCAACAATGCCAACCACTGTTTCTTAACCATAAGATGATGGAAACTCGTGGTTTCCATTGTTTTACTGTTCAACATTTGTGGCCATGCTTTTATTATTTTGATAGGACTTTCTTTGACAGAGACAAGAAATGGGACCAAGAGGAGGGTGATGACACGCAGGAAAGAGTCCAGCCAGGAATCAAACAAGGGGCTCCTGCTTATAACATTTGCGACCACGTGGGCTAAGGTCAGGGCACCTTAACCACTCGGCCGTCAGGTTGACTGACATCACTTTAACTCTGAGTCAGTTACCATGGTAACAGATTTTCTTTCTTTAACTACCCCCGAACATGTCACCTCATTTCTACTGTCTGTGTCAAAGTGCAGAGTGGATTTATTTAAATTTGAATATGTTTTGTTGGAAGAAGATTAAAACACGATTGGACATTAGTTTACCTGTCTTTACAGACATGACCTTTTTAATGGTCAGTCACTGATCAGAGGACAGAGGCAGGTCTCTGACGTTCAGATATTACATATGGAGGCTTCATCCTCAACTCAGACTGATGTATTGTATTGATTGATCTATTGACTGTCTAAGACTCTGAGGAAATTGAGACAACAGAGGTCACTGATTTAAGAAAAATAATCTAATTGTGATTTTTCTGGTCCATATTTTGACTGTGATTTAAATTAATTAATTAATTAATTAATTAATAATTAATTGTATTTGTATTAAAATTAAAAATGTATTAAACTTCAAGCTTGTAGTTTTAATCATAGGACTAAAAAGCGAACTAAAATATTTTAGTTTAGCAGTTCACATCAACATATCACATATGTGGTGTAATGTATGTCAATAAAATGAATTATCTTTTAACATAATAAATAATAACAGCATCATGAGCTTTAAAGCTGAACTGCCAGATTCCAACAACAGCAACAATCAGGTGTCATTTACACTCAGCAGCTCCTGAAGCATCTTCCTGTCTGATGTTGATGCACCTTACATTATTATTGTAAAATGATTGATTATAGCTGCTTTACGTCCTGCTGCATGAGAGACACAGCACAATACTGGACTGATTTAGATCCACTGACGAAGTGAACCTGTCTGGACTAAGGCGGCACTCACGTGTTCCCTGAAGAGGAAGGCCAGGATGGCGGCTGCCAGCTCAGCGAGGAAGATGAAGAGGATGAGCATGAAAAACTGAGACAGATAAGAGAAATAGAACAGAGTTACCATACAAGCTTAAGCTCAGACTCTGAACAAAGGCTTTGTTACGACTCCAGATGAAAAAAATTTCAAATTAAAAGCATACATAGAGGTTAGCTTCTGACTTAGGGACCTGTATGTTGAATACAAACACTGATAGTGTGAATCTTACAGTCATTTCTTAATCCTTTTGAAAACACACTCAATTAACTTAAACTTGTGCTGAATCCTGATGCAACAAACGTTTTATCAGAAGCTAATAATGAAAACCAAAATTGAGATTGGCACTTTACTTTCTACAAAAATTGAAAGAGTCCCGCAAAATAAATATTTAGGCATCCAGATATATGATAAATTCACTTTTATAGTTCATGTGGACAAAAAAGTTTTGTATGAAATGTGTGTTTTGTATTAAACTTCCTTTCCCCTGTACAGTAGAAAAAGAATTGTTGAAGCTTTATTTCTTTCTGTCCTGGATTATGGACGATGTATGTCACCAGCTTTAAGCTATTAGAAGCTGTATATCACTCTGCTCTTAGATTCATTACTGAGGATACCTGCAGTTCCCATCACTGCTCTCTGAATTAAAAAGGTTCATCCTCTCTCTGTGAGGCAACAGGGGGGCTGGGGGTGGCACGGGACATCTCTAAAATCTCATTGGCCACCCCATGTGACCCCCCCATCTGAGTCAGAACATGATGAGGTTGTTGGTTGTTGTTGTCAGTATTGATTGTCCACAAGTAGAATTGTTCTCTAAACCAAAACTAATATATTACAGTGCTTTAATGTCGGCCACATGTCATGACAGCTTTAGCAGCCACACGTTGTTATCAAAGTAAATAAAGTGTGTATCCATGGCAAGATGGTGATACTGGTGATACTATGGGGGTGTGTGGTTGATTTCAACTGAATTTAGATGATTTTGATAGTGCAGGAGAGGAGAAAAAAGACACTAGGAAGTAAACTGACGTTTCGTATGTGTAGTGTTTATTACTGAAAGTTATGGGACACCAAGACCCCCTGTAAGTGACATAATTGAGGATAAGTCCTGGGGCAGCTAATGGTAGCAGGTCATTTAAAAGGTGACATGTTAGCAGCAGAGAGCCAGGTTATGTTCCAGTGGAGGAATTTCAATTTCCTTACCAGCAAACACACCATGGCATGTCAGCATATTAGCATCGTAAAACTAATGTGTAATTTTCAAAAAGTCAATACCACCAGGTCTGTTACATGTACTGTATATAAATTACCAAATGACCTTATATCATGAACAAATATCGGTGTAGTTGCCAAGACCTGCTCTCAGGGCTGAATCACACAACATGATCCTCGGGTCAATTCTAAATTTTGTGCTCCAGACTAATGAAATTACCTACAATCTTTAAATATTAATCCACTGAAAACTTTAGGACAGTTTAGAAATGTACTTTTATATTTGAATGTTTTTGGATGTAATTGTTTTTCATAGGGACTGATTTCTGTATACCTGATTGTTTTGTTTTTCCTTCTGCTCTTGTAATCTCAGCATCAATGAAAATGAAGTTCACCCCTCAATGTAAAGTAATGATGAACACCTCTAGATGGCACACGTGAACTGTCTCACTCTGGTTTTATATATAACACAGGCAGAGCTGCAGCTGGCAGAGAGACAGTGGCTGTAGCTCAGTTTTCTTTCCTTCTCTTCTGTACTTTAACCACCTTTGAGGGCAGATATAAATCTAAAAAGACAATTAGTATTGAACTCAATACAGTAATGTCTTCACAACATGAACAATATAAGTATTGTATATATAAAATAAAATTTGCTAACCGCTTCTTGATAGAGCTGTGTATTTTTACTCTTTAGCTGTAACTGTACAGTGGTGATTTTTTATATAACTTACCTGCATTTTTATTAAGGATTAAAGTTATGAAGAACTGAGGGCGTGGCCTCTTTGAGTGACAGGTGGGTGAGCATATACTTACCACAAACTAGTATGAACCGAAGTCTCAGCTCCACACACCATTTTTGGATTAGCCAGGAGCTAGGAGCAGGAGCTCTTAGGAGCAGGAGCTCTCCCCATCACTGCCTAATATATCTGTGTATTGATATCTCTGTATATATTAGCTCATACATAAAGAAATGGTTTCACATCAAACTAATTTTTAACTGTATAATATCTCACTTCATATGTGTATCTTGGTCTTAATTCTTTAAAGGAAGGAATTTGAGGGATCTGAATCCAAAAGGTAACAAAGATTTATGAGTATCAGCCTCATAAATCCACACTGTATTTATCATTTTTGCAGTGAAGTGCATCTTGACATAAGATGATGACACTGGCGAACACATTAAAGACAGATAATCAACTCTGACTCACAAAGAGCAGGAGACATTTGTTCTCCCTGATGGCGCCGCAGCAGCCCAGGAAGCCCAGCAGGAACAGCATACTGCCCATGGCCAGGATGACATAGACCCCCGTGAACATCAGGGGGTTGGCCGCCACAATCTCCCTGAAGCCCATTGGGTCCACCAGCACCCAAACACCAACACCCAGCAGGAAGGAGCCACCCAGCTGGGAGAGAGAGGGTTAATAAGTCAGTCAGAGCGATCAGGACTGTAGCTCAGATATTTACTGGACTGAGGGGTCAGATCCATGACCAGTTGAGTCCACCTCATGTCTGCTTCAGTTGATTACACTTTATATCCAGATTTTGTTTTGCTGCAACACTGTTATAATATGACCCAAAATGCAACAGGGTCTTTAATGCTTCATTATGCACCGAATTATTTTACAACTGATCTAAAACAACAGTAGAAGAGAGTGGAGGAAGAGGTGAACTCACAAAGATGAAGAAGTTGAAGATGAACATCAGGTACTTCATACAACTGAGGCAGTCACCCTCCATGGCTGAGCCTCTCGCTGAAACCTCCCCCTGCCCCTGCAAAGACACACACACACAATGAAAATATAGTTCAAGAGCTGCTTTTACTGTAAAACCTCCTGTGTTACAATCACGTTTTACTGCAGTAGGTGCTGTATATGATTCATCCTATGATATTACCATGTAAAATGTATTATTTTATTATTAATTCACTATTAACTCAAAGTCATTGTAGCTGAGGCCATTAATTATTGATAATGAATAATCCAAATTGTGAACTTCTAAGGAAACCTTGATCCTTTTTGAGTTGATTCAGAAGGATTTATTAAAGTTTCATTGCATTTGCTGTAACCAGGTGTCAACCAACCATGACATCACCCATTGGTTTGTAAACTGCTATATTCAAGCCTCCAGTTTGTAATTTCTCTGTAGGCCATTTTGGATTTTCATTCCTGATTGTGTGGTACAATCTGTCAATCACACAGTAGCCACATAATAATACATCCATGAGATTGAAGGAATGAAAACATTTACTGAGCTAACAAATCAAGTGAAAAGTAGGGACATTTTCACATAGACTTCAATACAATCTGACTTTATTAACAACCGGTGGATTCGCCCCCTGATGGTCATTAGATAGAATGAAGGTTTAAGGTTTTTCAGCATTGGCTTCACTTTACAGACCCAGAGTATACGTCCACTTTTAGACAGTCTATGCCTGTAACTAAAAAACATTATGTAATTCTGGAACAAACACATGAACACAAAAACATTAAATTGCGCTGAGCACTTGACCTTTATCCCATGTTGTGCAGATGACATGAGCGTGCACAGGAAGCCGAACAGAGAAACTGGCAATGACACAACGACAGTAGCAGTTTTTGTCAGTTCTGGGGATGTGGCACTAACAGCCTGTCCCTGTGGGATTGTATGACACATGGAGGGATGTTGGCTGGTGCTGAGGAGGACATGTTGGTGTGAGTCGGGCCATCAGTGGGGGTGTGAAGAGGACCAACTGTGCACTTATAGCCCTGATGGTGTTTACCAGTTGAAACTGACATACAGCCACCTGCCACATCTGAGGGGACAAGCAGTTTAGTTTGATATCTGCACATTTAATTTGCATCACCACTGTGAGGGATGTCACCTTATCTTATCATTTAAGCTTTTTAAATCATAATGTTGAAAGTCATTATTTGTTATCCCTTTATTTATTAGATTTTTCTTTTTTCTTATTTACTGTGTGCGTATTTGTGTATGTGTAGTATCTGCTCCCTGTAATTTATTGAAGCATATTCTTATATGCTTCAATAAATCTTATATATCTGGATCTTATATATCATCATATATCTTCCTCTGTAAATCCACCTCATGTCCTGCTCTGATTAGCATGTACTTTGTAACCTAAGTTTTTAAAGGAGCTATATGAATAAAATTATTATTAGTAGTAGTATTTGGTTTAATGACAGTGACTGATTTTCTGTTTATTCAAGGAACAAAACATAATAAGCATCATTTTCTGTGTCACTGTCTCTGTGGTTTTCCCCTCAGGGAATGTCTGTCTGACAGCTCTACTTTGTGTTTCTCAGCTCTAAGCACACTGGTCCTTACTAAATAATTATATATTTAGGAACAACTCACACATATAGGGTTTCATTTTAAAAATAGCTCAGTAAGTTCCTTCAACAGTTGCAGCTTTTATCAAACACACAGAAGGAAATTGGTCATTTGTTGGGAACTGTTTTCAGTGGCGGATTAATCCACAATTGGTGCTCTAGTAAGTATTTGGGACAGCGGTGTGTGTAGGGCAGAGTCAAAATAAACTGCAGTGTGTGTGTTTTTAGCTGTAACTGCATGGTGCCATGGCAATCATGGTGCTCAGATGATGAATCCTAACGCCCATTGTCTCGTCTATGCACAACCTTGAGGTTGATGTTTATATTTACAGAATGCCTCAACAGCTACTGGACAGATTTCCTTGAAATGTGGTTCAGACGTTCATGTTTCCCTCAGGATGAACTGTAATCATTCGATTTTCCTGTAGTTCCAAATTTCCATCTAATATTTTGCTTTATGACCAAATCTAATTAGCCTAAGTCATTTGTGTTTTGTACTAATTAGTCAATTTGAACATGCTAAACTAAGGCATGTCAAAGAACCACTTGCTAATTGCCAAAAAGAAATATACACCTGGTCTATTCTTGGGCCACGTGCTTGGGTTTCCTCTGGCCCAGTACACTCCCCAGCTCCACAGCCCAAGTCTGGTCAATATACAGCTTGATTATCGGTTTGCATTACATTATATTTACATTGACTGATTTGACAGACACTTTTATCCAAAGTGATTTGAGGGAAATCAGTACAGCTTCAGTGCAATAGAGGGCCTTGGTGTTGGTATTAAGTCCTACATCTATGAAATAAGTGCATGAGATCAGATAAGAAAGTGAAACAAAAGTGCCAGTTACACATGTCAGGGTTTCAGAGGAGGTTCTCTCTGAGGAGTTTTCAAGAGCTTCTTGAAGACAGAGGGACGTCTTTGCTCTGATTCGGAAGCTGGTTCCACCATCAGGGAACCACAGACCAGAACAGTCTGGACTGAGAAGGTCTGATTTACGGATGAGCTGCTGCAGCCTGGACAGGGTTTCACTGAGCACAAGGGAAGGTCAGCCAGAGGAGCATTGCAGTAGCGAAGGTGAGAGATAACCAAGGCCTGGACCAAGAGCTGGGTGGAGGACTGAGTCAGGTAAGAACTGATTTTCCTGATGTTATATAGAGTGACACGTATACTGGGCCAGAATTTCCAATTTAGGATTTGGACAAGAATGGAGACAGAGAAGAAATACAGACACCAAACATCATATGACAGAAGAATTAATTCAAATTTGGGATTTGTTGCCAGGGGAAACAGAACATATAAAACGGCAGATGACAAACAGCTGTCGTTCGTTTTTCAGTGTGTGAAATGACCTCATACTGTAGAAAGGAAACACAATGTAGAAACCAAAACAACTATACCTAGTGCAGTCACATGATAAAAAGGATAACGGTAACAGTAACAGAGACATCTGATGTTGTCCTGGTGACAGAGAAGTCCTTTAATTTGAAGGGTGTTGGATAACACACTTAAACTTTCTATGACAATAATCTGCTGCTTTATTTATTTTTAATTGCCCTTTTACCACTGTCTGTTGACACCAACAAAAATGGGAAACAGAAAAAGACAACAACCTTGGAGTGTGACATTTGTCTGGTGGAGATATTTTCTGTCTCTGGGGTTAAATCCAGACGTGCAGAGTGAAGACTAACAGCTGTCCTCTGATTTTCCCTTTAACAGAATCAGTGTGGTGGTTAACACCAGTGATTCCTGCTTATTTACAATCTCGCTCTTTGTCCGACTTTCTGCTGTGTCAATGTGTGTTCAGTGCTAATTTGACTGCTCTGCATGGGGCTTTTACCTAATGAAGTAAAATGCTGGGTGCTCTGCTCTCACTGAAATTAAACACAGGTTTTTTGACCATCAGCGCACTTTGGGTAATTGCAGCCTCTTTGTGAGGTGAGGTCAGGGTTAATAAAATCAGGGCATTTATGGTCCACACGTGCACTCAGCATTAGCACATCTTTGCCAAACACTCAGGTCAACACAATTACAGACGTATGTGTACAAAGACAGAAACACAATCACAGTCGTTTTGAGAGAAATAAAATGAAAAAAAAAAAAACCCAAAAAGAGCTGTCAAAGACACAAAACATTAAAACACAACAGGCATTGTAGTGATGTCAGTGAAAACATGATTACACACTCACATTTATTACAATCACAAAACTGCTGCCATAATTACAGAGATGTGAAGACATAAACAGGCGTCTTGATTAAAAACCAACGGGGTTCATAGACACAGAAACAGCTGTCACTATTACAAGTAATCATGACTTAATCAATCAGAATTAAATTACTACAACTGTAATTACATGACAATTGCAGCTATAATCCAAAAGTAGCTGTGAGGACAGTGAATTCTCACCAGCTGCTGTTTCAATCACAGAAACCTCTGGATGATGACTCCTGCAACTTTTTTTGAGACTGACAGGCTTTGTGAGGTAAGACATGGACAACATGCCCAGGCTGTAATTTTCCTCTGAGCCCTCTGAGACAACCGCTAATACCACTGTGATTCAAGTTTTCACCAGTGAGAGCGGTGACTTATAAAAGACCCACTGATGACTTAGTGATGGATGTTAATATTTTCCCATGAATATGTGTGCAGTTATTTTCTCTTTAAATTGAATGAAACACTCATGTAGAAAATATGATATTGTAGATTCAAATTTAGGAAATACATTTTAAATGTAAAACATTGAATGATAAACACAACTTAAACTTCCAAATTAATTTACTTTAGCAACATGTATTTTACTATAGCTGAGTCCCAACCAAGTGCCAACCCACCGTGACGCCACCCGCTGGTTTGTAGCCTCAAGTTTGTAATTTGTCCATCCGCCATTTTGGATTTATGAAACCAGAAGAAACCACATGTGGTAGAGAAGGTGGAGCTGAGGAGGAGTGAGGGGTGGATCTGACCTGCTCTGTACTCTCTCCTGATTGTGTGGTACAGTCTGTCAATCACACTGTAGCCACGCACTAATGCATATTCATACTCATCATTTAAAAAATGAACTTGTTAGGAAAATGTTTACTGAGCTACTAAATCAAGTTAGAAGTTGGGCCATTTTCTCATAGACTTCAATACAATCTGACTTCTTTTAACAACCAGTGGAGTCGCCCCCTGATGGTCATTAGAATGAATAAAGGTTTAAGGCTCTTCAGCATGGGCTTCACTTTTCTACAACCACTTTTATAAAAAGTGTATGAAACAAACAAATGTTGTGTTTCTCACCATGGCCAGACGTTTTTAACATTTTTATCCCGTATTGCTGGTGTTCATCTTTAATAGCTAACAGTCTTCTTCTCCTTTGTTCTTTGTTGGCATATTGCTGCGTTTCTTGGCACCTGTGGATCAGCAACAGCACTGATAGGACAGAATAAGAGAGAGGCCTTTAACAGCCACTCAAATTCTGGTTTTTCATTTCTCACATTGCTGCAGCACTGTAGAAGTGCATTACAGCGTGCATAGGTACGCCGTGACATCACTGTTGGGTGTGGTTGTTACGGAGCCCATTTCTGACCACACCCAGGAGTCAGAGGCGAAGCAGCTTCTTTGGGACTTCCAGCAAGAGAGCTGTTGAGCTAATATTACTAACCTACATACAGGACAAATAAAGCTCTTCATATTTATGTCACCCTATCTGTGTCAACAGACTGAGACTGGCTCCATTCAAATGAATGAGAGCCAGAGCTAGTGTTGGTCTGAATGTGGCTTTAAGAGTTAACAAGAAAGGAGGGAAATTATTAGTAGCATTATCTTCCTTATAACATGATGCTAATTATTGGGTGTTACATATACATATGGTTGATACTGTGAATTGGGAGTTGGTAAAGAAAGGCGCTTTAAAAAGACATAGTCTTTTCAGAAATGATCTAATTGGTTATTGTTACGTGCAGCCCCCATATGTACACAATTACACATGGGGGGTTGCCAGGCACTCTATCTCTCTGGTCCTTTGCACTATCCATGATTTAAAAAATGAACATCATGTACTGAAGACTTGAAACTAGAGACTGAGACCATAAACTTATTAAAAAAAAACATTTTCTGAGCTAATAAATCAAGTGAGAACTAGGCACATTTCCACATAGACTTCAATACAATCTGGTTTGTTTTTACAACTAGTGGAGTCGCCCCCTGATGGTCATTAGATAGACTTCAAGTCTCCAACACTTCAGCAATGGTTTCACAGTGTCCACTTTTATAGACAGACAGGTGGAGCACTGCAGCTGTGATATGCACCTGTATGTCTGTAGTGGTGTGTAGGCCACCTGATAACTAAACCTTTAGTTCAGGCTGAACTGGTACAAAACAGTGAAAATGTGTTTGTACCTTCCTGTTGGATCAAAGGTTTTCTTCTGGCTTGTTATGGTTCACTGGTGAAAGAGGCAGGTCCTACTCTTCCTGTACCTTCAAGTTGGAGTGAATACCACACACAAAAGGCGTTCGCAGTAAAACTGAGTGGTGCTCAGGTCCCATTTAGCAGCTGTGGCTTCTTTCAAAAATAGGTCTGGGGGCAGCTGGGTAATTTCACGCAGGCCACACATAATTCCCTCTCCCCTCTGCAGTCATGGAGAATCGCTCTGCTTGGATTCGGTCACCCTGCAGCCTGCCTCTCTCTGTGGCTGTTTGCTGTGGGCCAACACTGAAGAGGTTTCAGGTGCAGGGTTTGATCACCCCACAATGGGACAGTATGAGCATCTGGTGCGTCTGTGTATGTAACCATGTGCTGATGTGTGCCATCCAACTGCCACAACTTTATCAACATGGCTGAGCTGTAGTTTTTGGCCTCTCTGGTACGAGCTAGAACATAACACTGAGGCTAAGTCCACATGAGTACGTTCTTGTTTTAAAGGACATCTCTTTTGCTACATTTTCACCTCCCATTCACTCCTCTAGCCCTGAAATAGAGTGTTTTAGAAACACTGTTGGGCAACAAGTAACAAATTATGAGTGTTACTGACCTTGGCAGCAGCTGTTAGTTAACAGTTTTTTTTTTTTTGGGGGGGGGGGGGGGGGTTAGTTCCTTTAATTGATAGGGTTGCAGTAGAGAGAGACAGAACATGGGGAGTCAGAGCAGGGGAGACACGAGACACAGACACAGGAAGCAGTCGCACCAGCAGAGATTCGAACTAGAGATGTCTGCTCAGAGCTTATGCACCCTAACTATGAGGCTATTGTATTGGCCAATACAATAGTTTTCACTGTTCCTCCCTCATATTATTTTTCTGCAACTAATCAGTGAGTAGACTTCGGCTTCCTGTTTACACCAGCTCATGCATCCTCAGTATCTGTGTATCGCACTGTGCACTAGGCACAGCATCACTTTTATAGACCAGTGTTCCCAGTCGTTTAGCTGTGTTTTTGATCTCCACCTCCTCCACATCCTTCTCTTCTCTCTCATCGGCATTATAATGAGCATAGTGGGGCATTTAGCTGCTAAAGAAACAGATGCAGAGATGGTGGAGACCAAAACCAAAAGATAAATGAGTGAAATCTGGACTTTATATTTATCATGTGGACAGAAACATTGACTCAACATTAATGCTAATGTTGCCCTGGAACTGCATTTGCACATAAACAACAGTTTGTCAACATGTTTGCAAAACCACAACATGTTTGTCATTGAGCATCAGGTTTTCATTAGTAGATAGTTGTTTGGTTACCAACCACAAAGCAACTACTGAAGTGGAATCAACTTTTTGTCTCATAACAAGTACATAAAAAAGTCACCTCCTACTTTTCTGGATGAATAATAATGAATAAACACTGGAGTTTTATTTGGCTTGGCATGATGAGAACATGCTAAGAGAAGTTAGCACTTGTTGATTAGCATGGAGTTTTAGGTCACATGGACTCAAGCAGGAAATGATTCAGTGAACTGTTTCTTTAAATATCCATATAAAGACCTATTTTGCTGATATTTCATTTCAGCTGTACGGTCACAGTGACACTCATTGCTTTCGACACATTTATTAGCATTTATAATACAAGCACTAGCCCGCAGCGTTGGGCACTGCACAGTCAGCATATTGTATCTATGAAACAAGATCCCAGTGTGAATCCCAGAGCTTTCCACAGCCAGTGTGTGTAACTGTTTCTGCAGTCATTAGCCACAAGTGACAGGAAGCTCCACTCCAATAAATCACAGTGTCACAGAGGCTGGAGGGAAGTGCAGCATATACAGAAGTGTGTTCCCTCAGTGCTGGAGAACTAGTGGACCTGATTGCCTTCATCCATCAGAACAGTGCTGTGCACCAGTGAGTGGGGACGGGGAATAAGCCCAGTGGATTTTATCCTTCTGCATCCATACATTAGTAATGAGAGAGCAATGTAAACAAGGACAGTTCTTGGCCTCTTTGGGCAGATATGTGTAAATCTCACAACTATTGCAAATCAGAATATGTATAGTTTAAATTTTTCTGAATACTGGGGTTTATGCAATTGACTGTAACTGTGAATAGGAACCAATAAATATATAAATGCTCTGCCTTATATTGTTTTATTGTCAACAAATCCCATGAAAAATAAAATCCAACATTGACTGTTTTCAACTAGTAGATCTAGTAATAAAGTCACACATATTTGTATTTTTGTTGGGTTATTTCTTTTCACACATTGTATATCCACATAGTTTATTTAATTAAATCGGGCTCCTTTATATAATTTCAAAGACAGAGTAAATATGGTATCTTGCTAGTCTGTATTTTTTCCAGTTTCCAGTTTATATAATGCACCATGGAATGTCTCATGTGCCCTTATTACACTGTACAGTGTGATTGTGGTGCACACATTATGTGAAGTTTAAAAAAAAACAAAAAAAAACACACACAACCTCAACTAATTACATATGTCACTAAGTACAGACTGTTCACTGTAACAGGGGATAGTAGCTCGTAAAACAAGAAAAAACAAAAACAGATATCAAAATGTTCCCTGATTTCGTAGATAAAATACTGTAAACCATAATAAACAAAAGAAATTTCAATACAGAGTCACACACGTGTTTGTGTTGTTCTAGAGCTGATTTGAAGTTTCTCTCTTTATCTGATCTGAGTTCTGCTCATTCTCTTGAGTTAACAGTGTTAACCTGAGACTGTGGTGAATCATTTCTCCTTTTTGTCTGTTTACCTGTTTTACCTTTACCTACTTTCAATTCAGTTTGAAGTGAGTGAATGAAGGTAGTTGAGAAAAACTAGTGATGAGAGGGGAAGAGAGAAATCTTGGACATGCATGCCTCAGGGGAGCGTTTTCAAAGAGGTAATTATTTACCACTCCCTTCTGCCCCTGTCCTTGCTGAAAGCCACCTGATATAAAAACCAGTCACATGGACAACTTCTCCCTTTGAGGGACTGCCACCATGCTTCATAACCATAAATAGAGCCAGGCAGGGGAGACATCAAATTATCTTCTTTCACACACTTTGATTTTGGAAAGGCCCTGAGATGCATACCAAATAAAAGCAGGTGGAAGAAGAATTCATAAGGATGGGGGTGTCCCTGAAGGTGGCAGAGGCGTGAGCCTCTTTGGAGCGTCCATATTGACTGACTTTCCCGCTCTGAATGCTAAACAGATGCAAAAGCGTGGAGGAGGAAAAGCAAAGGAGGAGAGACGCTCTCATGGGTTCACCCACAATTTCAGTTTAATTAGCCAAATCATCAGCCACTTCAACGAGGCACTCAAACCAATTTCCTTATTAGCTGCAATGCCATGGTAGCAATTTTAAAGATTCAAGATTTGGAAACCTGAAGATCGATTACCACCCAACACTCTCACACAGCTGTTTAAGATGCATCATGAGAAACATTTGCTATCCTTTCTGCTTTGTAGATTAAAATTGAGTCTTGAGAGCTTAAGGCCCATCCCACTTTTCCACTATCTGCAATAGAGACTCTTACAGAGCTCTTTTGTGCATGGGTCACATACATTTTTATAGACACATTTTACATCAACATACAAAACATACAAAGCACAAAAATCGCATTAGGAAAATTATGTGCTTTTTACTATAAAACTCCTGAACACGCTTATGCGCTTTGTTTGCCCCCTCCCCCGCCTCCTTAGAGACATTTGACCTATGGAGCCAAGTCGGCAGACTGAGACATTTTTTATGTCTCTTTATGTGACAAGAAAGAAGGTATGAATGCAACTCTTGCCCCATCCCATTTGCATACTTTTACGCAGCATAAATTGTCTCTGGTCTCTATCCTGATTGTGTGGTACAGTCTGTCAATCACATTGTAGCCACGCCCTAATTCATACCCTGCTATATGCTCTATTTTCCTCTAAATGGACCATCATTTAAAAATGAATATCATGTTGTATTGAAGACTTGAAACCAGAGACTGAGACCATAAACTCATTAGGAAAACATTAACTGAGGTAATAATTAAGTGAGAAGTAGGGCCATTTTCCCATAGACTTCAATACAATCTGACTTCTTTTTCCAACCAGTGGAGTCGCCCCCTGATGGTCATTAGATAGAATGAAGGTTTAAGGCTCTTCAGCAATGGATTCACTTTTTAGACCCAGAGTCTACGTCCACTTTTATAGACTGTGAGTCAACATCAACAGATTGTTCCACATCAGCATTTTTGATGGAGGTTGACGGTGATGCTCAAAGTGACTTTGTTTTGACACCTTGAAGCAGCCACGTGATTTGATCTTGAGATCTGCAACTGATGAGATTATCTTAATTAAGGATTATTTTATCCTATCTTACTATTTCTTATTTTATCTTCTCATACCTTATTTTATCTTCTCTTAGCTATCTATTTGTTCTTATCTTACTTTACCTTATCATCTCTTATCTAATCTTATTTTATTTTCTCTTACCTTATCTTATCTACTCGTATCTTATCTTAATTTATCTTATCTTACCTAGAAGACTCCAGGTTGATGGCAGTAGGAATAAATGTTTTTGGCAGCAGGAGCAGTGGAAAAATACAGGTCATATTATGTTTTAATGCATGGGACTATTGCATATTGACACTCTAAGATTAGATGGAAACAGCCTCCTACAGAGTGTTTAATCACCGGCTGCTTGTAGACTTAATGTTGCAAGGCTGGTAAGTCAATTTAGTGCATCTTTTAGATTTAGTTAAAGGTGCTTCCAGACAGAAAATATCACAGTCTTTGTCAACTGGTGTCACAGATGTTGTTTATTGACCTAGACCAGATAAGTTGGTACTGTCCCTGTACTGTTTCCCTCCACTGCTCTGCAGGTAGAGACAAATCATTTAGGCGACTCAGGCACAGTGAAGTCAGCTCCTGTATTGTTTCCCTCTCTGCAGTTTCTGTGGTTGCCATGGGCACACAGTGAGCTGGTTGAAGCGAAAAAAGTTCAACCATCATTAACTTCAAATGTAGCAACACAGAGCTGAGTGTGTTCATGATAGCCTCTATCAGAGGGACTTGCAGCCACTTGCCCCGTTTTATAAGTTACAGGAGCTTCTATGGCTGTTGTAGGAGCAGTGGCATTCATGGACTCTAGGAAGCCCATGAAACCTCCTTTCTGCAATCCTGCTCTCCCTCCAACTCCCATGCAGACTAGATGTCCCCTAAACACCTCACAGGCACATTCAGACAATCAGTGGACACTAGTTACAGCACACGTCATCAGGGGCCCCACTTAGAGGCTGGTTTTGGAGCAGAAGTACATAGTGTCTTGATGAGAACTTTAAGGGGTTGTTGCATTTGTCTTTGCCAAATGTGAAAATATGAGGGGCCATTGCGGGCCCCTTTTCCGCTCGGGACTTCCCATTTGTCTGGTTCATAGACTGCATATGAAAGTGGACGTAGTAGTCATGGCTGAAAAGTGAAATCAATGCTGAAGCACAACGGCAACAGTAACTCAAGGCTTCAAAATGGTGGTTCACAAATCCATGAGCGAATTCACGGTGCATTGCCACCTGATGGGACACCTCTGTTACTGAGGTAGTTAAGTCAGTGAGCACACTAACATGTTGCTGTTTAACAATATGTTAGTTTTATCTTATGCTAGTTGTCATCTTAAATAACTAAATTATGATAGCTAAATTAAATAAAAGCAACATTAGTGGTTGTTTGTGTAAAATTAATGTCCATTAATTCTTAAAATGGCCAAACTTTAGTCACGTGAATGTATTGCGGCATGGTGAACATGACCAGTTTTTTTCCCTCGCAGTTGAGTTGGGGTGAAGATGATGTAATGGTGTGTGCTGACTGTGCACACAAGGGCAAGTTGTACCCTCAAATAGAACTGAATTATTCAACGCATACCTAAAATGCTACTAGACTCGGTATTGGCAGCCCTGTCATGTTGTTTTAGTGAGTGCTGCGGGCTCTGCTTTTCCAGCCTGTTAGTCTGTAGCTGTTATAAATGTTGACACGAGGAAGAGGAAGATGCCGTCACCCTCTTCTCAGAGGGAGATGCTTTCTGTTGGTCAAACCAAGGGATGCTTTA
This sequence comes from Rachycentron canadum, assembly GCA_038496675.1. Classification (NCBI taxonomy): domain Eukaryota; kingdom Metazoa; phylum Chordata; class Actinopteri; order Carangiformes; family Rachycentridae; genus Rachycentron; species Rachycentron canadum. Next base: position 22,997,408 of record CM076648.1, on the reverse strand, counting down.
AAGGATAATGTCACTTTAATTTATTTATTTTTCCTTATTTTAAGAAGATCAATTCATCCAGTGATGTAATGGCTCCAAATTATTTGCTCGACCTTCAAAAAGAGCTGCGCTTCTATTGTCTTCAAAAATGCAGCGATGCATCAACATAAATCGTTTTTAGGTCTTATTTAACCTAACCCTATTAAGCCCACAGAAGGGTAAACGCTTCCAAATACCACATTGTCCTTAGAGCATTATTGTTCTGTGATGGTTTAAGACACGCTGTTTTTTTCAACTTAATACAAACACAAAATCACCTCAACTAAGATCTGGATCAGTCGGATCCTTTGACTGGACCATTGCTGCTTTACTTCTGTGTGTTTATCCATCGATTCTCATCCTCCATCTTTGCTAGTGTAGCAGAGTAGAGTAGTAGAGTCACGTCTCTACATCGGACTCTCCTATTGGCTCCAGTAGGTGATGTCACAGCCCATCAGTATCTCATTCAGAGGCCAAGATGTCAGCTGCTTGTACAGCAAAAGTCAATGGGATCAATCCTGTATTTTTCTGCTTTCAGAGTGAGGAGAAGTTGGTCTGGGTTTATTGTAGTGACAGTATAAAGACAGAGACATGGACAATAAGATATTTAGAGCATTAGAGGCTTTGGAGCTGGTTTTTCATCATTGCTGCTCAAAAGAATGAGCAGAACTCAGATCAGATAAAGAGAGAAACTTCAAATCAGCTCTAGAACAACACGAACACGTGTAACTTTCTGTGTTTTTTGTTTATTATGGTTTACAGCATTTTTTTCTTTAAAATAAGGAAAAATTTAATGTCCTTTTTTTTTCTTGTTTTATGAGTTACTATGCCCAGAGTCCTTATTAAGCATGACAACTCAAATACAACAAAGCAGTAACCACACTCACTTATGCCCCCCAGCCCAAACCTGCTATATTTTAATTGGATCAATCAGAAACAGTCAGCCAATCAAAAGAGATAATAAGAAAGAAGACAGAGAAGAGATGTAAAACTACACTGAGGTGGTTTTGGTTCTTAAAACCACAAACATATCTTCTTATCGATATCTATACTTCAGCTAAAACATAAGAAGAGTCAGATATGGACCTTTAAAATGTTAATTTAGCATGATGGTTCAAAACAGACATAAGTGATAATGATGTTGAAAATGAAAATCTTTTAAGTCTAATGAGAATTGAGGACTGAATAGTCAAGCTCACCATCTGCATTACAACACTTTCAAGTATGTGGGCATGACCACATGTGCCTGCCTGTGCTGCACATTTCACCAGGCGGGTGAATCAATGCAGCTCACACAGGGAGAGAATAAATCAAAGGATACTTTCCAGGCTCAATCAATGACACTGTGTAAATAAACACACATTATAAATAAACTAGTAAGTGTCTCCTGACGTTGATTGAGCTTGTGAACATCAAAGACATCTGACAGTGTAAATAAATTAGTTTTAATTGGACTTAATTTTATCAGGTCGCGCAGCCTGACCTCCGTGGAGGATGTACATTCATTACTCCAGTGACACACAGCAGTTTAAATTCTATTTGATCAGTCCAAAGATTTGCACCACACCAGGTTTAATATCTGTATGGCACAGCAAATAAAGAAGTACTGTGGCAAGAGACAAAAACACATCAAAGGAAAACAACCACAGTGACAAACATTCACAGAAAATCTCAATCCTGCACAGGAATGCTGCAGGATGTGTCTGATGATGTTCTGTATTTTTCCTTGCATCAACAAAACCCACAGAAAACCAACACAAATGTTTCCTCCTAACAAGTTACTGTGTGTGCATCAGAGCCTGATATGTCTTATTCATCTGGGCCACAGAGCTGCGTTGGTGTCAAAAACTATTAAAAACACATCAGGGAGAGGGTGGTATGTTCGTTCATCACCACCAACACACGCTGTAGTTTATTTTGTCTCTTTTTCACACACACTGTCCACCTGCCTGAAAAACTCAGTACAGCACAAAATGTGGATTAATCCGCTGCTGAAAGTAGTCCCAAACAAGTGCAGCTTTTGTTAAAGTGAGCAGCTGTTTTCAGGAATTGATTCGGCCTCTTTAAATTTGGTTTAAAAAAAAAACAAAAAAAAAATGGGCGTCCTGACGGTGAAATGTTTATGGCGCTACCACATGGGCATATCGGGCCTTACGCTGGAGAAACACATCTCCACCTTCTCCTCCAAATATGGTTTCTTCTGGTTTTAAAAAACCCAGATGGCAACAGACAAATTACAAACTGGAGGCTTCACAATGGCACTTCACAAACCAATGGGTGACGTCACGGTGGGTTGACACTTGGCTGCAACTCTGCAAGCCTCTGGAAATAATGTACTAAGACGACAATAGTGCCATTGCCACGTTCAGCCTGAAAGCCCCAATAGAGCTGTGAGCCACAGACACATTAGAGTCGGGTGAACTTATCGCTGGTAACACAGATACAGAAAGTTTCCAGGTTTGACTGAATGTCACTTAAATTCATCATGTTGCTGTAATGCAAGCAAAAGGTGAACTGCCAGACTGGTGTAAATGTCATCTACACTACACACAGTACAGTCCAATGCAGCAGCCCTGCACATATCCCTGCACTCCTCATAAAGATTTAATGAAACAGTTTATTTTTTTTTTTTTTTCCTTTTTTTTTTTTTACCTGTGAATTACAAGATATTTTCAGTTTCTGGCAACAGAAGCTGAAGATGTCAGGATGGATGTCAAGATAAAGACTGAAAAACATAACCAGAACTACTTTTAGATATTGGACAGATGTTAACAATATGGAAATATATGATTTTGATGCAAAGCAGTAGTGAACTGAAGACTGGACGAAGTAGCAACAGAGAGCATCATACCATATGTACCTGTTTAATGGCTCTTGGCTTCAGATGTTGGCAGGAGAAAAGCAGTTTTCAGACCTTGTGCTGCTTTACATCAGCTGTAAAAGAGAGAGAAGAGATGTTAGGATGGTTTTACTACACATATAGTTCATGTTTAATGAAGGTACAAACTCACTCACATTACTCACATTAAGCCCTAAATAATCACAAGGTCAGACTGTAAAGCCCAACTTTCCATTTCAATTGATGAATGTTAATAATTTATACATACAAAACAGCTCCTGCTGCTCTACAGTACATGGTCTGTTTTTAGCCACATTAGCAGGACATGGAGGGAATGTCTCTCTGTCCATCACTTTGATTTCCGATCAAATACTTTCAAAAGCAATAAACGTTGCTATGAGCGTCAGCCTTACTATAGTTTTAATTAGCAAATGTTAGCTCACTAATAGGCTAAACTAAAGGGCTGTCCCACTTCCCACACTTAGAGTAGTTCAATTGCCATCTTGTGTGATGTATTTTCAGTACATCCCACAGTGCCTGGGCGCCTGCTAAGATGCATATGTATGGAAGTGTATCAGGGGTCAATGGGCCTCCTCCATCTCCTGATCCATACAAACATGTAGTGTCATCAAGTTCAGATGATTTGCTGGAATAACAAGTAGTATCATACAGTATAACGTATGGGCTGCAGTATAGATCATTAACCCTGCCCCCTCCATGTTAGAGAATGGGACTACTTCTGACTGACTGACAGCAGTGGCTGATTTGTGGTTGGGTCAAGTGGGCGTATGGACAAGACGTCGATAACGTGCCTCCACTTCCTGATAACTACTGCGCTGACGCTAGTTCGTATTGGGGATATTTTAGATTCATTTTTGAACAGTGGGAGGAAGTAGAGATGTGTCGTTCATCTTTACAATCAGTCATTGGTTTCTTTAAGACAAACTCAGTGTTGCAACAACACCTGTGGAGGTTTAACATTAATATTATCATTTAGACCAAATCCAGCATGTCCCAAACTTCAGCTTTTTTGCACCTGTTTACTGTTGATCCTAAAACCTGCGTATTGGTCCACCACCTGAACTGGTGTAGACTGGTCACATTTAGCTGAAAGCATCTCTTTCCCTAAGCACAACTTCATACAGCAACTAGCATGAACATAGTCTCTATAATGTCCCATTTTTACCTGGGCAACAAAAATTTCAAACTGGTGGACCCTTCATGGCCTGACCTATCAGAAGCTTAACTGCAAACATGTTTTGTCAAGCTAGGTGACAGGAACCACAGTTTGTGACACAACAGTAAAAGTTGCTCATCACAGCTGGTGATGGAAAGTGACAAACTGCCTCATTTTGGTTTTTCCTTCATGGTCTACGATGGTTATGAAGGGCTACACTTTGGTAGACTGCCTCCAAACTGGCACACAGCTTCTATCAGCATTGTTGCAACAACCCAGATGTGCCAGCCAGCGAGTAGGCTGTACTTTAGACACCATTAAAATAAACTGTATTTCAGACATCATCAAACGCATTTAACACACACACCTGACCTTGCATGTCTCAAATTCCTTGCGCCACAATTCAAAGGTTCTTCAGCCCCATGGACAAAAAGTACACAACTTCATACTATGAGGTCATCGTTGCAGACTTGATAGTCTGCACCAGTGTGTAGTTGTTGCTATAGCAACCATCCCATGTGAGCAGGAATGAAATCGTGATTGATGCTGTTGCTGTGACGGTACTGTACGGCAGAGCAGGAGAAACCATTTGGAGATAAGGAGAGTGATTTGTCGTGCTGTTATGTTAATGCTCACAGTTCTTGTCCTACATGATTCACAGTTCATGACTCATGTATTTTGGTTTTGTTTTTTTGCTGGTTTTCAACAAGTGATTCAAACTGCAGTCAAGTCTAGTGAGCAGTAAAAAGACATGAGGAGAGTCGTGACAAAGGAGCATGAAAAACACTGATGGTAAAGCTGAGTAAGATAATTATAATTCATCAATTCATCACACTGACAATGGTGGGGATAAGATAAAAGCAGACAAAACTAATTCCTCAGTCCTTTGGAGCGCCTTTGTTTGTGTTTCACAAAGCTTTTGTTGAATTTTCAATGTGACTGTTGTACTGCGGGCCACCACATATTGATCTGAAAGAGCTTATGACCAGGCCTTTGTGTTCAGCACATTCTGGGTAAGGAAACTAAAATAGTTTTTTAAATCACAAAACAACCAAACAAGCAGCTTTCAGATACAGAGATTGTCTCTGACTTTGGCTTTGGTTTTAGACCAGTGATCCCAAATGGTCCGAAAGCCTCTGGAAATCATCATCAAATCAAATCCTATTTATTATTTATCAAAAGTTTAACAATAACAAACTCAGCTAAGCAGCTTCAACAGGACTGTGTTCGTGGTTCGATAAGGTTGGCTTGTAATTGGTCCAGGTGCAACCAACCAATAGACTGTCTATAAAAATGAACATTGGCTCTGGGTCTGTAAAGTGAAGCCAATGAGCCTTAAACTTTATTCTATATCTTCAAGTCTTCTTCAATACAACATGATGTAAATTTTTTATATGATGGTCCCATTTAGAGGAAATTACTGTCAGCACTTTAGCACTTTAAAAAACCTGATACAAATACACAAGTCACCAAACATGACTATGAATATAACTCAGGTCGAGCTTAAAGATTTGAGTTTTCTCAGTTCAACAACCTTTATAATCCAGAATACTTTGACCATGACCAACAACCAAGGAGTGGGAGTTTGTACAAGGAGCATCTAGAAGGCAAACTGACAGACAACTACAAAATAGACCCTGAAAAGCCAGCTCCACCACTTTAGTCTCAAACCAACTCAAAAGTTGTTATTTGATTGGTTTAGAAGCTAAAGCTTTACCCCTGATGGAAGTGTGATGAAAAGAGAATTATTCCCAGTTGCTGCCAACACTTCAGCCCTCGAGGGCATCCCAGAGTGCTGAGCTGTCAGTCAGCTGAGGACAAACCAAACCTTTAAAAAGATGAAAGTAACGATGTGGAGCACGGAGGTAGACACATAGTCCTCCAGAGGCCCAATTACACTCGAACCCAAAGAGGTGGATGCAGAATGAGGTGTCCACCCTCCATTGGGCAGCTGAGTGCCCTGCACAGTGGGGACAGTTTGTGCTGCTTCTCATCACCTCTACGAATGCCTGTCTATTAGGTGAAATCAATACACCCTGTGTGACTAAAAGCCACCTTTCAGACCCTAACACCATAAACTTCCAAGCAGGTTATCTAACTCTCAGACTGAACCCAGACCACACAGGGAGATTCCTCTGGCTGTAATTGCCTTGCAGTGTAAAACAAACGTCAGCGTCATTACAGCCAGGGCCATCTGGTTCAGGTTTGGGAGAATAAGCTGGAGCGTGTGGAGAAAACTACAGTGTGATGGTTTCTCTCAGTGGCCATATTCAGACTCTGAATTACAGGCTCCCACGTGCCAAGTGTGTACGAGTGGCTTTGCTCCAAATGCTCTCATGATTTTGCCACCGTGTTACAGCTGCTCCACTTCTTCTGTACCTAATAAACCACAGTGACTGAATTACCAAAGCATTCAGTCATGGCAGACAGCACTAAAAGCTACCTAGCTGTAAGCAAAGTCTGATGAACTGTTGGATGAGAGGGTTTCCTGTTTTATTAGTCCACAGTCGGCCTCTCGCAGCTGAAGCCTGGTAAACATGTCAGATCTGTTATTCAGTCCCGTTATTTAAAAATTACAGCTGAGCTCATTGCACAACCAGCTACAACGACTTATCTTCATCACAAATTCAGCTGCATGATTCCAACTAGTCCAACATCTGCAGACATCTGTGGCTGAACCACAGATTCTAAACCACGAGTCAGACCATCAGCAGCCATTAAGTCTGAACTGAAGTTTTCAAAAAAGGCCAAGCGACGTCCAGCTGCTGTGACTTCAGATGCTGCTTGTGACAGAAAAAGCTTGTCACTCTCTTAGCCATGTTAGCAGCATGTCTTTACAGATGGGGATGTCTGTCAGTGGACCACTTTGATCCAGATTGAAATATCTCGATAATTATTATCAATTACCATGACAATTACCATACATACATACATGTTCAGACATTCATGGCTCCCCACTGGTGATCATCTGATTTCTCCTCTCGTGCCACCAGCCACCACCGTAACCCTGTTAGATGCTTTTATCCAAAGAGACTCACCTAAGTATTGGCTCATATCAGCAAAACATTTTTAAATAGATGCCCCTGTTTGCCTTAATTTGTCCTGAGGCTAAATACCTCATTTACATTTCTGCATCTTCTTAATTAACTCTATTTTCTACCATTTCTACAATAACCTGATGTTAAACTCTCTGTTTTAAGTTCTACAGCTTAAGTTTAGTTATTCACACTGAACATTTTGCATGGATGATTTGGAAAACACTGCTTTTTTAGCCAGACCAGCGGGAAGAGGAGAAGCTGATGAAGTGGCCGTGCTGTGACAGAGCAGAGTTCAGTGAGGGAGGGAGGGGGTCGCTGTGTGGAGGGCGGAGCTCACCATCTGCTTCTTAATTCAGTTTGACTGAATTTAATCTTGTTAAAACTGGAAACCTTTGAAAAAGCAGCGGGGCATTAGCATTGTGTCCGCAGGAGCAGAGGTTGTGTTAAAGACTTGCTAATTTAATCAACTAATCATGGATATGACCCTCTTCCTTCCTCCTCTTCCTCACAGACACTTTCACATCTTCCAGGCTCTAAAAAAATCCTTCAAATGAGACAAAACCCAGACGGAAAAATAACTCTGATCATACATCTACATTAAGGCCATAATATGTGATGAGGGGTAAAAACTACATGTTGCAAAAGTAGATTGTCATGTAGAGTCTCATGTCAAAAAAAGTCAAAAATGTATTGTTTAGGTTTCTTTTGTTTCAGTATTTTCTGTTTTATATCATAAACCAAGATGTTTGGCTGTTTAACTGTTGGTCTGACTTTTTATTTATTTCTGGCCTAATTAACCTCCATTAATTAAGAAAATTATGATTAGTTACAGCTGAACAATTCGCAAGTAGATTAACTGACCTTGTCTCAGCATTAAAACCAAACAATGACCAAACTTCTACGTGGCAGAAAAGCAACACTGGTGCAATCCAAACTTTGGCCGACAATGAAAGCCTGATATTTTCTTCAATGGTCTCAGGTCTACGGTTCTGCAGGTCTCTCTTTGTCATAGCTCCAGCAGCATTCCTCCTCATTTCACACCCGAGATGCTCTGTTGGCAGGGTGGGAGGTAAAGTAACTGCCTGTCTTTGAGGATCGTGCCCCCCGTGGCTCGTCAGTCCCTTTGTCAGGCCGCAGCCACCACGCTGTGATCCACAAATAGACCAAGTGCCTCAGTGCTGCACATGAAGGGAAGGGACAGATGGACCTGTGGTTCCCCTCGCCACAATTCCTGTTGACGTCGCCCCGGGACACAGGGACATGAACTTGTGGTGGTGGTGAGAGCGATAGAAGCAGCAGAGTCAAGAGAAAGACAGAGTCAAGACTGAATCAAAACAAAACAGTGCCTGTGACTGGTTAGCATGAAAACTCAGAGGTGACCGACAGCGTTTCCACATCCTTTGTAACCACAGGGAATAGATGAAGCTCTGAAACATCAGTCCATTCACTGATTAACAAACTGAATCAATAAACATTTTTGATAATTAACCACATAAATGATTTATTAAGCAGCAAGACAAAGAGTCTACAGCCATGGAAGCTGCTCTGTGAGGCTGTACTGAGCAAAGCTAAATGCTAATGTTGGGATACGTTCACTATTGTTAACATTAACTTCTCGGGATATGTTCATTCTCTTCAGCCACGTTGTGATTAAGATACAATTAGAGATACCTTTAGTCTTTTTCCTTAATTTGGTTGCTAATTGCTAGTTGCTCATTACATACATTTCTTCACTAGTATTAAGTATTTAACTTAAAACCAGAAATGATGTTCTTATGTGTTGCTAAAGATCGTCTGGAAATTAGCAAAGGTTTGTCATTTCAGGACATATGTGGACCAAGTGTCAACCCACTGTGATGTCACCCATTGGTTTGTGAGCAGGTGTTTTGAAGACTTAAGTTTTTGATTTGGCCGTCACCATCTTTGTGAAACCAGAAGAAACCATATTTGGAGGAGAAGGTGGAGCTGAGGAGGAGTGAGAGGTGGATCTGACCTGCTCTGGTCTCTATCATGATTGTGTGGTACAGTCTGTCAATCACATGGTAGCCCCATCCCCCCAAAGCATACCCTGCTTTATGGTCTATTTTCATCTAAATAGAAAATAGAACCATAGTTTAAGAAATGAACATCATGTTGTATTGATGAGACCATAAACTCATTAGGAAAACGTTTACTGAGGTAATAAATCAAGTGAGAAGTAGGGACATTTTCACATAGACTTCAATACAATCTGACTTATTTTTAACACCTGCGGAGTTGATGATGGTCATTAGAATGAATGAAGGTTTGTTCAGCATTGTTTTAAATCTCTATTATATTTTTCAGCTTTGTGCAGTTGGATGGACAAAACTTCACACTGGGCTCTCCAAACCTACAAACTTTTCATTATTTTTTATAACAAAATAAAATAGACAATGATGAATCAATAATGAACATAATAAAATAAATAAAATACGGTGCATATCCAGGAGGATGGATTTAGCTCAGGTTTTCAGCTCATTTGCCTCATGTGAACATGCAACACATCAACGCTGTAGATATGTAACCCGCCTGTTCCTGGCACTGCTGATCTGGAGCATTGACTTGTTCAGCTGCTATATATGATCCCATTCTGAGCTGTTTTTTCATGCAGATGGTGCACATTAATGTTGCATTTTGATTTATACAAAATGCAAAAAAAATCTGGCATCTGAAGCTAGAAGGGCCAATATATGTTGCACAGATTCACGAGGTGTGAAAGTCGCACCAACCATCAGCCAAATTCTTGTTTGGCTTCTCAACTGGCCACAATGCCAGGTAATCATCTCTCATTTGGATATTTTATTTTGCTCTAAAAATACAACTGGCTGGTGAACTGTCAGCAGAGGAGGTGGTTTCCTGTCTTGAACACATTTAAAGTCAAACTGCTCTGCCATGGCTCTAAATCCTGTTTTTCCCCCTCATGAAGTAATTTCTACCTCCTACAATTAATTACACATAAAACAACTTGATGACTGTTTTTATTCACCTTATAACTTTGTCCATCAGGAGGAGACAGACTCTTCTACTCTGTCTGTTTCTCTCGTCAGCTGTCGGTCATCTGCCAGCTCCTCAACACGCAGATATGTTGTGTTAACCCAAAGTGAACCACAATCCCCAGACTGTCAATCAACTCAGTGAAAATCCCTCCAATGAAAAACCCTCTTAATGTTCCCTTAACTGTTCAACAGTCCGCGGTTGATGCCACTTCAGGTTTAAGGTGACCAGTCATAGGCAATATCCAATTTTAGTGTCAATTGAGTCTATCCCAAATATTGCTATGTACGATATCATTGAAAGCCTGGCTGCAAAATTTGTTGAAGCTACTGCTGCATTCTCTGTATTTAATAATGATTTGGATATTACTTCGAATATGTTTACACCAAGTGTCAACCCACCGTGACAGATACTGATATGATAACTTCATTTCAATACAGATCCTTAATTATGCTTTTTTTCTATAGCAATTTTATCAAAGCTCTTTTAATAAAAAAGAAAATCACACCCCTCATGACAACACGTGATTTAGTCTTACTTTAGTTTGATTTTTAAGCTCGGTGTGTTTACGGCAAGTGTCAACCCACCATGACGTCACCCATCGGTTTGTGAGCTGCTGTTTTGAAGCCTCCAGTTCGTAATTTGTCCATCGACCATCTTGGTTTTTGAAACCAGAATAAACCATATTTGGAGGAGAAGGTGGAGCTGAGGAGGAGTGAGGGGTGGATCTGACCTGCTCTGTACTCTATCCTGATTGTTTGGTACAGCCTGTCAGTCACACAGTAGCCTCACCCTATTTCATCCCCTGCTTTATGGTCTATTTTCCTCTAAATGGGAGGATCATTTAAAAATGAACATCATGTCGTAATGAAGACTTGAAACTAGAGTCTGAGACCATAAACTCATTAGGAAGAATTAGGGACATTTTCACATAGACTTCAATACAATCTGACTTCTATTAACAACCAATGGAGTCGCCCCCTGATGGTCATTAGGTTGAATGACAGTTTAAATGCTCTTCAGCACTGGCTTCACTTTACAGAACCAGTCTACATCCACTTTTATAAGCAGTCTGTGGTTTACCCAGACTGCCTGATGCTGGTAACTTTGTTCTAGCTTCTCAAACATGATGTTCGGCTGCTTTTTTTTTTTTTTTTTTTTTTTTTTTTTTTGGGAGCACATTCATAGGCAAAAATACGCCAAAGCAGTCACTAGTTTCAGCTTTTGATATGTGAGGATTTGACTTTTTTTGTTTTGTCCGATATTTTTAGACTGATGATCAGACAGAAAACTAACCAAGCTTCAACATCACCTTGGACTTCAGGTTTATATTGAGATCTGATAATATCATAATATTTATTGATCAAACTCTAGATTAATCCCATAGGCTCTATATTTACTTGCCTTACAATAGCAGATGCCAACCAGTGCTCTAGAGTTGAAAAGGTTTGTTAATCAAGTAGTAGATTAATGGAACATTAATTAGCAACAATTTTATGTAACTGATTTATCATTTGAGGTTTTTTTTTTTTTCGCTTCTCCAGTTTGAATATTTGTGGGTTTATCAACAGTAAAAAAACAAAATTTTGTGGATTTTCTACTGTTAGTCATATAACCTAATTTCAATATGTTAATATATTTACTTAATTTCCCTCCAGGGATAAATAAAAGTAGCTATCTATATGTTCAATTTCAGTATTTTCCAACATTTTAAACATTGAAAAGTTGAATATAAGACCATTTCCAGATGTATTGGTGGTGAAAATTAAGCCTCATTGTCCTCTCAATAACCTTGCCTGAGGTTTTCTTTGGATTAATTAACACAGATCTTGTTTAAAATGGAAGCAATTTGATCAAAACCATTTCTGAACAAAAAAGTTTTTTATCCGAGATGATGTTCTTCTACAGGAGATGGCCACAAGATAAAGGAGAGAGGACCTCTAGATTTCTGACAAATTTGCAAGTTAATCAAATTAGGCAGATCTGCTTCAATTTCATGTCTGTCCCTCCGCATTAACACAAGTAAATTCCACTCATCTGACATACAGAGTAAATATACGGCAACATGTTGCTCAAGTGTTTTTTATTTACAGTTTTATTTTCTTGATCTTAACACTTTAACTTGATTTCAGTCTTTGCAGGAAATGCTGCAAGTTCCCTGTGTCATCTCTGCCATAATGCACTTTGTTTACATGTTTATTTTATTCTGTTGTCTTGATCAATATTGTGTCATTTTACCAAGTGTACCAGCTGTGGGTTAAGTGTTTCACTAGCACACAGAAGTAGAAACTTAAACAGTGTTAAAAGCCTCTGCAGGCTGTTAGAGTCGCTGCTGTAAATATAAACCTCTGTAACTTACCGCTGAGAGACGAGCCTCTGTGTCGGGGACCAGCCTTTAATCTGAAGTCAAGCCGAGCGTCTCCGGACATCCGATAAACTCTCACAGCCCCGGCGGCTCGGCTCAGCGACAGCCCGCAGACTTGTGCTCGGTCCTCGGTGTGGTCTGTCGGGGTCGTTTCAGCCCCCGATGAGCCGCCGTCAAGTTACACTCAGGGGTAACACACACTACAGGTAACACGGCTTCCTGATTTCAGAATAAAAGCACGACCGGAACAGCCGCTTAAACAAAATCTATTGTCTATTGATAATAATATTAATAATGATGATAAATAATCACTTGTGGGCCCACTGTTTTGGGTTTTTTGATGGGCTTTTGGTTAGATGGTTGAAATAAGGCGCAAGACATTTTCACAATTATTATGATATCAAATATATCAATAAATACCCTGATTATGATTTTTTTAAATTATATCTCATAAAGTGGCCATTTGTAAGTTTTTCTACTCCCACATAGCTAACATTAGCATAAGCAGCTGTTTTTATACCAGTGACAAGTATGTCTGACTGGGCTGGGCTAGCTGATTAGCATGTGACTTCAGCAAAAACAGACAGGAATAGAAGCTAAACACCAGGGTTTCTTTCACTGCTGGAGACAGTACTTGGCAAGTAAAGGAATGAAGTTTGATGGTGAAAAGAAATTTTTCTTGTAGACTGGTAAGTAAACAACTATTAATGCTAACGTTTGCTATGTAGCAATAGCGGAACTTGCAGATAGCTTGTTTAAAGTGGCTAAATGAGACTACAGAGGTTGTCTGGGATGTTAAATGTCATCCACCGGTGCACCTTTACAGCCTTGTTGTGTATATGTTCCTACAATCTATTTCTAACTTTGTAAGTGGGAAGGTGTAGGTAGCAGAGGTAAACCTTTATTGTAAGCTAGTTAGCTTTTTTGTTTTTTGTTGTGTTTACTAAAACGTTGGCACCAGTGCTGTAGTACTCAGGTCAAACTCAAGTCTGGTCTTAAGCACTTGACTTGGACTCAGACTTAAGACTCTGACTCGAGCATTGACCTTTTGACCATTTGACTTTTTTATTTGTCTGTAAGTACTTTGACTACGCCAGAGTGGAGGACTAGAGCACAACTTGAACACCAGGGACAAGGTTTAGTGACTGGAATACAATACTAGCTGGTTCACATGGTACTTTGTTTACTTGCTGCTCAGACAGTCAGTTCAGGTCAGATAAGTGGAATGTGTTTAGTAGAACTGCAATAAAGTGGAAACCACAGTGATCAGGTTCAAACCAGGACTGTACTGGTGGAGTTTTAGAGCAGCCAAATTTATACATGAACTCATGCATACTTACATAACTCAAAACTCAAACCTGAGCAGAGGTCTAATATGCCAGAGTAAATGAAAGCCCCCGTGTGAGTGATCAGGACATTAAAAAACACTGTTATGTATTTTTGATGTGAAATAGTTGCTCATTTTTGAAGCCTTTCTAGTTCATAAACCCAGTAATACTGTTCGAGTGTCATATCAGAGACATTAAAACTGCTTATTGACCTCAAAGAATATCCATGCGCAGTTTCCCCGTTTTATCTCTGATCTTGAATTTGTACTCTACACAGAAAACTATGCTAATGTGCAATAGCTAAATGTGGGAAGCCATCACTCATTCGCCACACAAAACAACTGAAGAATACAAAATGAGGGCAGAGATAAAAAGGATGACACATTGAGTCTACCCTCCACTCGTGCAGCTCCATGTTTTCACTGACACTGGGTTCAGTCTAATTGACTGCTGCAGATGTAGTTGATGGGCCAGTGCAGCCGCGATGCCTCTGGGCAAGGTGACCTACTCCTGTTTGATCATTAGATGCTTTCATGGAGCCGCTCCACACAGTTTAGGTCAGTTTGTTTAGATCCCTTTAACTTTGTATGTGGCCCCAGCAATTTCTGAGACAAAACATTGATTAAACACATGAAAACCAAATCAAACAAGGACATAAAAGTGAATTAGTTAGGTAAAAAAAGACAAATTATTATTACAAAATAATAACACCAAATACAAAATCACAGACACATAATTCACAATAAACGAAAAATTATCCATCAACAAAGAACAGGGATAGTAAACAATGTCTTCAGTGAAGTCAAGTGGCGGCCTCCATGTTGAAAAATGAGACCAACACCTTAGTGTCAAAATCTGCATTTCCTTGAATGACCACTTGAGTCTAGATTCATTGACTCCCATGTTAAAGTGCACTGCTCAAAGCAACACACCCTCAATTATGAATAATTTTAAGACTTAAATAAAGTGGATGAGTTACATAAAAATTCACCCCCTACAGTTATGAAGGAGGAAATTGGCTAGACCAAGGCTGTAAACATGTTTATTTCTGCTGTGACTTTGCAACATGGGAGTGTAGAGAAACTGACTCACTAATTGAGCCAAACTCTAGTGTCAACCCCCCATGAAGCTACCAGTTGTAATTTAATTATCACCAATCTATTCCCTTATAGTAATTGGTAATAATTGGCTTTTGCCAAGGGGCAGCAATAAAAGATATATTTCAAATTTCTTTCTTTGCTTTGCAAATATAACAGGTTTTCTAAAAAATGCATCATATTCTAACACCCCAGCTTTTTGTGAGAAGGGCGTTAGGAATAAAACCCACACAGCTTTGTGTAATGGCAGAGAAGCATCGTCATCCTCAGGCTGCTGAACTGTGAACAGTGCACCTCTGTTCCCTCCACTGACAGAAGAGCACCATCTGGCAGAATATGTCGAGGACACCGGGGAGCTCAAGTCTGTTCAGCACAATTGGGAACAGCAAAGAAGACGAGTGAAACCTCTGCTCACCACCTTCTCCATGGGTGGTCCAACTGACATCCATATTGTCAGGTCACCCTCGTTCTGCTGCATGTTCTCAAACACAGATTAACAGTTTTGTTTCCTGCTCTCAAAGAAGATGGGACCTGAAGTGGTTTGGAGGCCGAGACTGGGAGGGTGGTTTTTAAATAATGCAGCAGACTTGCCACTCTCACAGTGGGCGAGAGAGCCAGTCACAATGGGGAAACCATAACACATCACTCGGATTTATCTCAGAGAGATAAGTGTACAGATGCTGCAGAGGCTTCTTTATAGGCACTTCAGATTGGTTCTGGTCCACATAGACCTTTATAATAAAACCAAACAAAAGACACAGTGACATGACCATAGACTGAAAAAGTGGACGTAGACTCTGGGTCTGTAAAGTGAAGCTAATGCTGAAGAGCCTTAAACCTTCATTCAATCAATACCTTAGTAAAAAATAAATATATATGTCTTTTATTGTTGCCCTTAGGCAAAAGCCAATTAATACCAATTAATATAAGGGATACCTACAGTTGGAAATAGGGTTGTAGTTCTGGAGAGGTGGGGCTATTGGACTAAAAAAAAAGGGGGGGGGTAAAAAAAAAGAGTACCAAACTCAACAAACTAAATATTATTATTGATTGGATATTAATATTCTCCATTTATCATTTATCATGATGTCTGAGGTTTTGAGGGAGAAATGACAAATAAAAGTGATATTAAGGTCTGAAAACCATATGTTTAATACAAAGATGTGCTACAGACAACAGCCATGTCAGACCACACGGATAATAACATTCAATCTTTCTCTCAATCTTTCTCTTCTCGAAATATAAGACACCCTGCATACAAATGATTCTTTTTCCCCTCTGATTTCACCAACAGAGCATCATCTGCCATCCAGAGTGACAGCTTGTCTATCTCAAATCATCCATCCACCAGCAGTGAAATTGAGAATCTTGCTGTGTCCTGTCAGTTGAAGAAAGACATTTAGAAGATACAAAAAAAACCCTCTGTGTCTTTTACTTTGGAGAGACGTGGAACAGTAAGTTGTGAGTTAAGTCTTTGCGTGCTCTGTCTCTGTCCATTACCACAGCGTGTTCCCCTGTCACATGTGACAGGCACAGCGATCCCCGCTGCAGGTGCTTGATGTATGAACCCTGACAAGCCTCTGGAGGAGCTACAAGCATGAAGGACTTTGGGAAAAGACAGGTCGCATGCTGAGGCTCGGCACAAGCAGGGGGTAGATTTGTGTCTATGTGAGCTGTTGTGATTGAAGGAGGGCTGGACACCTTGCACTGATGTTGATGTTGTGTGGGGAAAAAAGTGTTTAATGGCATTTGAACCCTGAAGTAAAATATACGTAGCTCTTTAAAGGAGCTACGTATATGCAAGTTTTTGCTACTGCTACACAGCTAATGTTAGCATTAACAGCTGATTTTGGTAGTTATGCCGTGGCAAAGAGAATGATTGGCTGGGATGACTAGGAGAGGTTTAATTGAAGGTGGCTATATCAGAGAGACAGACTGAGATCTGCACAGTGGGGTTGTTAGGACCCAAGGAGGTAGTGCATATTAAGAGAAGGGGTCCCATAACAAATCCCTGTGGCACTCCAGTGGGAAGGGGGTTGGCTAGGGACATTTGCCCTTGCCATGACACAATGAAGGCGCACCTGGTGAATTGGGTTCAAATATATCAATATTAGACACTTTTAAGAACATACTTTATACACTACATGTTCTCATGGTTCACCTGGGACATAAACAGCTCTGATCATGTGACAGGTTACACAACAGCACGTATTTCATTTAGATGCTTTGTTTTTTACATGCTTATATCTAATATCAGTATTTTTTTTAATTGTATTTTAAAAACAGTCACATATAGTCACTGCTTCAATGATAAAATTAAAGATGTGGTTGGCAGAAACAGAACATCAAACCTTCACTTTCTCTAGTAGTAGACCTTGATGCATGAGGAGGAGGAGGAGGAAGATTCCTCGCTCTCAGCACATACAGAATAACAAACAGTCTCCCTGCTGTCGGGACAGACACCTTTAAGGACCCTGCAGACATTTACAGCTATGTCAATAAATCCAGTGAGGTCCTCCTTGCTACATTGCCCTCCTGTACAGGAAGGAGAAACCAGGAGTGTTGAGGTTAAAGCCTGAGGGACAGAAAAAATTACTCATGCAGCATTTCAAGGGCCAGTTTATCAAAACACAATCTACATGAACAACAGCAGCCTCAGAAGATAAACACAAGCAAAATATTTCTACTGAAGGTCACAATATATCTTTTTTTTAGAGAATTGTTATTGTTGCATCTAAGAGCATTGACCGCTCCCTTTGGTTTGGTTCTTCGGAAACTTCACTTTCACCAAAATGTTGTTAACCTTTTTAGAGATGATTCTCACCTAGGAGCCATTGTCTGATAATCTGTCTCACATTTGTGATTTTTAGTGAAATCTCTCCATAACTATTGGATGAAATGTGATACAAACATCCATGATCCCATCCATCTTTTGCCTGGGGTCAAACAAATGAGTCTAGATGTCCCTCTCCTCACCAGCATTTTGCAGGTCCTCCTGGAGGATCCCAAATTGTTCCCACGTTATAGGTCAGTCCCAATTCAATGTGTGTGGAAGAGGTCCAATGCAAGGTGCACTGGAGGCATCCAGACCAGATGTCTGAACCACCCGAAGTGGCAGCTCTACTCCAAGCACCTTCCAGATGAGAGGGAAATTAATTCCATCTGCTTGTACCTTCAATCTCTTTTGGTAGCTACTCAAAGCTAATGACACAGCTGTATGAAGGGGTTGATCTAGAAAGGTTTTGATGGGGCCACAGACTCAGAGAAGGGGGGCACATTTAATTTGTCATAGCACTATTACAGAGCTGGCAGAATGACTATGGACATGTTTAACATAAAATGAATTTCATTAACAGTTGGATGCTGTGACAGGGTATAGGGTTTCAGAGATCACCATCTTTATCAACATTATATAATAAAGAGAAGATGTTGTATTCAGCGTTGTAGCAGGGAATAAACCAGAGTCACACCAGCAGGTCAAAGACCAGCTGATCAGTGAGGAAGATTTTGATTTGGTACAGTATCAAAGAGCAGATCTGAGACTGGGCCTGATGTGAAGAGCTGCTGCTGTTTGAGCAACTTCAGAAAAGTCTTCACAGTCTCTTAACCTCTTCACCTGCCTCACCAGCCGTTATAACTGAGACGACCCCACACAGACTCCATCTGTGTCACTAATGACTTCCTCTCTGTGCATTCAACGCTCCTCATTGTGAGGTGAAATTACATTACGCTTAACATGGCTGATGATGATCTCACTGGTCTGGATTGAGTGTGTGTGTCTTGCCTGTTTCCTGTCAGCTGTTGTTTCTCCCATGTCTGTGTTGAAAGATGTCTGATGTGATTGTGTGTGTGTGGACCATGAGCTGAACACACTCATGTGCTGTAACTTTGTTTAGTCATTTCCTCAGTAGCAGGTTTTCACACGTTACAGAGAAAGAACGACCGACCAACAATCAATCAACACGCCACCAACAAACACTGGACATGAAGACATGTACACTGACTCACATTATGGTTCCACTGGCACTCACTGGCATTCATCCATTACACAGCCACATGTGGATTACTGAACAAGCCTGTGGAAAACAGGCCCCAGGGCACTAGAAATCAGGGGCCTCTGACCCACAGAAGAACTGGCCTCTAATATTTTTTTTGTTTTAAAAGTCACAAAGGCACAAAATGAGACAAAGAGACGCAAAAAGAGATGCCAAACAAACAAAGAGTCTCACAATGACCTTAGAACAGCTAAAACCATATTAAAACACATATTAAAATCCTCCCTTTCTTCTGTGATATTATGTTTTGTAAATATCATGTAATACAAACTTGCTTGAAAGTTTGTATTACATATTAGCTTGAGAACAAAAAACAATCTCCAAATATTTTCTTATTAAACAACATTTTAGTCATTAAGGCTCCAACCAACACAAATGCCTTTCAGTTATTCATCACCTTTGTCTCTTCTTTCTATTATTAATTTCTTTGGAAACTTTCAGAATAAAAGCATCTGGCACTCCTTGTGTTATATGGAATGACTTCGCCCTCCAGTGGTTTGAGCATGAACTACAGACTGTGTGCAGGCTGGCTGTACCTTTATGTTACTGCATCTATTGTGTATTCAGTCATCCATAAGACAATCTCACCTCAGGTTCTGTTGGAGCTTTCAATTGGTCTTCATCAGCAGATGTCATTCAAAGTTAATGTACTTTTAACACGTCTTTCCTATCTTGGCTTAAAGAAATTATATCACTGGATTTGTACTGGATATTAAGTTATTTTTGTCATCATCACATTATTATTTGTAATAAATTCTGCAGTGGTCAAAGGGACAAAGCTACATAGAGCTGCAAAGTAAAAAACAGTTCCAGTCGAGTCTTGAAACTGTCTTAAGTACCAGAATGAACACTGATGAAGCCCAGCAGCTGCAGAACCAACAGTCTCAGCTCCACCAGCCAGTTACAGCCAATTAATGTTTCAACTGCATTTTTGTTTCCATTTTGTTTTATAGTGGGGGTTTTTTTCTGTTTTTGATTCTTTTATAGCAACAAAACATAAAAGATTTGTAAAACCTCAGGTCCTAGACTCCCACTTGGGGCTGTACAGAAAGCTTCAAACATTCAGACATACAATTTACCTTTTTTTGCACATGCAGCAAATCACAGCTTTTTTGGGGTTTGTGTGAATGTTGGTCAACGGTCAGATGGATCTGTCACATTAGTCTGCACTCATAGCTCACTCTTCCTCCCTCTATCTGTGCTCTGTAAGTACATGTGATGATATCAGTCCGAGCAGAAAGGAAAACTCAACTGGCAATGGAAGTGGGATCAAATCTGCTTTTGTTAATGTTTAAAAAAATGGGTATACCTACTAATTTTGGTGGATGCAGATGGTTCAAAATGCCAAAGGACATGTCACTCCCCCACACACACTAACAGCCTACACTGGTTACACATTATAGTCCAAATCAAGTTCATGTCTCTAATGCTCCTTCAGAGAGACTTCTGGGTCTGCATCATCTACTTGAACTCAGTCATTCAGCTCTATGCTGCTTCTCAGCCTCTGTTTTCCTCCAGTAAATGTGGTCTGTCATCACCATCCCTGCAAACAAGACCATGTCAGTCCAGACTGTTCTGGTCCGTGGTTCACTGATGGTGGAACCAGCTCCTGAACCAGAGCAGAGACGTCCCTCTGTCTTCAAGCTCTTGAAAACTCATCTCCTCAGAGAGAACCTCCTCTAAAACCCTGACATATCTAACTGGCACTTTTGTTGCACTTATGTTTGTTCTTATCTGATTTCCTGCACTTATTTAATGTGAAGTAGAACTTAATACTTACACCAAGGCCTTCTACTGCACTGAAGCTGTACTAATGTATTTCATTTGAGTTGTATCTGCCAAATGAGTAAATGTAAAATTAGATGTAAAAGGGCATAATTTCACCAGCTGTTATGTGACTGGCTGCTGTTGTGCAGGTGATGTAAACTGAGCTGAACTGAGCACAAAGAGTGAGTAAAAACAGTAACGTTGTGGCTGTGAAACCAAAACAATGAGTTTAAAGTGGCCATTGGGGCCAACTTCTTGTGTCAGCTTGTTGCAGCGATGGATTTAAAAACAAACAGACTTCTGTAATAAGTTTATTGGCAAAATGAAACATAATGAATGTGAGTACACACATACTAATCCAGCTAGCTACAGTACCACAAGTCCATCTAGTTATAAACCAACGTACCTTCTCTCTTTGTTTTTTATAAGGTTAATGGAATGTTTTTCATACAGACTATACATAGACAGGAAACAGGATTTGTACATTATAAAAACACCACAACATCTTGGGTGAATGTTAAAATTACAGAAATTAATTTCAAATGATTTTTCTGTATAAACAAATTTCCATTTTCACAATGGACCCCCCCACCCAAAAATATTTCTTCTGCTCCAAAATAATCTGTTGTGTAAATTTCAACTGTTCACATCCTTCAAAATTGGTTAAAAAAAAGAGTTCACTATTCAGGTTATGGTAGGTAGAGTATGGGCTTGTACTTAAAGCTTTCTTAAAAAAGAAATAATAACATTTTGCTTGTCAAAAGACAGTTGTAAACTGAGGGCGATACTTTCAGAAAACAAGTATCAGAAATGCTTCTCTTTAGTACCTCATTATTTCTGTTATCCAGAACTTTTTTGGGGGGTTTCAAAGTTACACAAATAAAGACTAAAATTATGTACAAAGTACTAAAAACATTTCACAAAAACTCAAAACGCTGGTGTATTAAAATAGAAAACAAAAATAAACACACTACTACGTGGGTTTTCCAGTTGTCCAAATTAGATGTCCTGCAGAAAAAAAAAAAAAAAAAATACAAAAAAAACTTAGCTTTGTTTCTGTCTTTACAGACAAACATGATTTATCTTCAGATTTTTTAGGGAAACTAAAACCATGAAGTGATAATTTACAGAGAAACTGACTATATGGAAACCTGCGACACTAATCTGAGCCTGAGAGCATGTACAAACAGGAACATGAAGGAACACCTCATATGTCACTGTCTCCTCATCTATCACTTCATACTTTACCAACTCATTTTCCTTCAAGTTCCTCTGAACATCTCAGCATCAATCTCTGATACAAAGATCAAAACTAAAAAGTCTAAAGTGCTCCAAAGAAACCAGACAAAACAAAAATGGAAGTGCCTCAAAAGGAAGTAAAGTCTATCAAAATATAAAGCAAACACAAAATATTTTACATTTGGACACATTTCACCAGATATAGGCTGGAAAATTCATTATTTTTTACTCCGTCTTTCTTTCTGTGCAGTTCAACCTTGTAACTTCCTCAATCGAGCTTTAGTACTTTGGCACTTTGGTGTAATCCTCCGTGTGGATGTTCCTGCACAGGCAGATGGACAAGATCATCCCCAGCAGCTGTTAAACAAAAGAGATGGATGCAAAATGATCCACAAGGAAACCAAAGACAAGAGACAAGAGTACAGATACAAACCAACAACCACAAAGAGACAGGAAACGAATAACAACACCTTCAGGGGCCATCAAATAATCTGTCAACGACTCGACCCAGAAATTGATACATTGATTTGTATATTTAAAAGTATATAATAGTATGTTTCTACTAAAATCTAGACATTATGAATCAATGAACTTCCTAGTTACTCCCTACAGAAGGTAGGAAGGAAAATTCAAGCCTTAAAAATTAAATTCGGTCTGAAAGTCAAACTGTCAGAGTGATCACAGAGCTACTGAGTCGTGACTTGAGGCTTAAAACCAGGTCAATTAAAAGAGAATCAACTGAAACCTCTGACACAACAGGGAGTTGTACTATAATCTAGTTACCATGACTGAGGCTCAAGCCCTGCTTCTCTTAACAACAATATACAATATATAACAATGAATAGATTGCTGAGAGGATAAAGCAAATGCCCTGTTGTTTTCAGACCCTGTTTGGCTTGATCTGTTGTTGCTTTGCTTTTCCAATCTGACGTTTTTCATTTTATCACTGAACTATACAATTAAATCAAAGATTAAAAAAAAAAATAAAAATCTATCCATCAAAGAGCATTAATCGCACCCCAAAAAACTCCATTATAGTTTTCCATGCAAACATGCCACAAGCTCAGGGGATGTTTGGGAGTTAGGTGATTTTATTTTAGTGTTTCAGTGGTCTGAGACTGGTCTAAATGGGACTGTAATAAAAAAAATAAAAAAAAATAAAAATAAAAAAAAAACTAACACAAAGACCATGAAGACAGTTAATAAGGAAAATGTTTACTGAGCTAATAACTCAAGGGAAAGGTTGGGCCATTTTCACATAGACTTCAGCATTGGCCTCACTTTCCAGACCCGGAGTCTGTCATTCTATGGTCTGGAGGTTTGTTGCATCTCTGTGGTATAAAATAAATAAAATAACGCTGCTTCTCCATTATAAATTAGCGCTGTGGGAACAGTAAGCAGACCTCCACATGATGACCCGAGAGGCCTCAGATGTAAAAGATGTCAGATGTATTTTGATCTGCAGACACTCAGAGATTTATAGTTGCAGAGTCTAAACTCTGTTCTGACACCAGCAGAGGTCTGAGCTGAAGACACCTATGCACTGTTTTTTTTTCATGGCAATTTGGGAGAAGGCCATTACAGTAATCTAACCTGCTGGAATTGAAAGTAGAACCAGTTTCTTAGAGTCCTGCCTGGACATGAATCCTCTGCCCCTTGATATGTTTTTAAGATGGTAGAAGGCAGATCTGATGTCACTTTTTAATTAACTAAGCCCAACATTACACCAAGAAATATGTTTAAAAAAAAAAAAAAATACAAATCGTCAAAGAATTTTGAGCTTCATTTTCTCCTCAACTGATCTGCTCAGAGTTTAAGTGATCAATGAATGTGAATGTGAAATGTCTTTAGAAATTCCCAAATGTTTGCTGTCACTAAAGGTGGATGTTAAAGGTTCATACAGTCTAAATGTAGACCTCCATGTGGTCTTTGATTATCAGGTCTAGGTTCTATATTAATACAGTGAAAGTATCAAAGGTCTCAGTCCACAGAGAAATGCTCAAGCCTGTATTCAGAAACTGAGGCTTAATACCAGGAACTTTGTGATGTCACAACAAAGCAGTCACCAATCATAGGAGAGGATCAGATCCCCTCTTCTGACTGGCTGACTAACCTGTTGTTAGTTCTAGAGAGAAGATCTAAAACTACACAGATGGTTTTTCGTTCTTAAAACCAAATATATTAAGTATTGATATCTATAAGAAATCAGAGAAGTTAAAACATGGACCTTTAAGTGTAATTTAACAAATTTTTGTTAATGAAGGATATGAATGATAAGGCTGCTGTACCTCAACGAGAGCCACTCCGAGGCAAATTCCCAGCACCACCCCGATGTTGGTGAGGAGCCAGTTCTCCACACTGGCAGCACAGCCCTGATGAAAACATAAGCAAAGCAAATGAAGGACGAACACACAGCCAGGTGAGAGTAAACAGGTGACAACAACAGGAAACCCTGTTTACCGTGTCGTAGACGGGCCAGTCGGGTGTCTGAGCCTCACAGAATCCACTGTCTGAGAAGTTCCCAGTGGTGCTGATGTTCTGGCAGGAGCAGGGAAACAGCAGCTGAGAGCTGTTGACGATGACCATGTTACCGCTCCAGTCCAGATGACTGCTCCAGCCACAGCACTTCATCTGCAGACAGTTTGCGGTCATAATCAGCAAGATCACAGGGGCCACCAGTAACAACTCAGGAATATGTGCTTTTCCAGGATGTTCAATCTGATTGGAGCAGCACTCCAGACGTGAACGAACGCACCTAGGTAGAAGTCAGTGTGTTGCCTTTGGAAGCTCAAAGACTGGACTTTGGCCTCTGCGTCAATTTTCTTGACAGATGGGTGATTAAGAGTTTGGCAGGAAGCTTTTTCATCAGATTTCTAAATGATCAATTACCAAAGCCTGCTGTGATGCACACATATAGTACAAGTACTTTATCCTGTATGCTTTGCCATCACATCAGGAGGTGTATGAGTGGTCCTAGATTTATTCTGCAGTGGGACAACAAGTCCAAACACACAGCCAGAGACAAGCTGTTTCTCAATTTACATTCTTCTCTGTACTTGTGAAACCTCATCAGTCACAGCCCAAGTTCTGGTCCAATTCAAAGTCTGCACCAACTCAAGTACAGATCAAATATCCAGAAGCGTTCTCGTTCTGCCCAACAATGTATGACTTTTTTGAACTTGGGGCAGCTAAGTATCCCAGAATGCATTGTACACTAAATGGTAACAATGATAGAAATTCAGATCCAGGCCCAAAGCTGGAACAGTTTTCACTCCAGGACTTTTAATATATTACTTTGATAAGTTTTGATATTTTTTTCTAACAGTGACCATCTAGATTATGAATATGTGGTCAGTTTATTCAAATAATGTCTGTTTGGTTGGGAGTTTTCAGACGCAAGGACCGTCCTGCTGAGCCGAGCTCCTGAGGTCACTGGCGGGTTAGTGAATCCAGTGAATAAAAATAGTGAATAAAAATAAATAACTAGTGAATAAAAATAAGCTGGCTTATTTGAATTTCATTTGATCTTTAATATCTGTTACATATTAGATATTAGCAGTCCGGTACAGGTGTATTGAAGTGTAACCTGTGAGGAGTTGAGCTGCTGATATCAGGAAGAATGGTGCTGTTTCTAACTGTAATTATCATGGAGTCAGTCTGGGGTCAGATGAGTGATAGTTTGTCAGTGTTGTTTCATGAGTTCAGTCTTTTTCTAGTAAAAAAACAACTTGTTGCAAGAACTTTACAGAGTAAATGTCCTTAACTTGAATCAAAGCAGAGAGCAACATATTCAAACATGTTCATTTGTATTGGAAACAGTTTAAAGTTAAGTGGAAGAAGGGTAAAATAAGGTTTTAGCAACCACTTCACTGTGAGACGTGTCTTTCACTTGTTGCTTGTTTGCATTTTACCAGATAAGCTTCAAATCAGGTCACTGATTCCAACTCACATTCCTCTGGATGAAGTCCCAGGCCTGCTCTGTGGTGGAGTTGTTCCCAGGGTAGTTGTCCAGCACCTTGGTGACAATCTTGGACATCTCATCGTTTAGCTGAAAGAAAACAGGTTCAAGTGTGATTTTGAACATCTTGACTTCAGTTTGAGATAGCTAGAATACATTTTCTATGAGTTATATGCTGTTTATAGTCTGTTTGTGTCTGTGCTCCACGTCAGCATGTGTCATGAGCACTGACTATAAATGTCTATAAAAGTGGGCGTAGACTCCAGGGCTGTAAAGTGAAGCCAATGCTGAAGAGCCTTAAACCTTCATTCTATCTAATGACCATCAGGGGGCGACTCCACTGGTTGTTAAAGAAGTCAGATTGTATTGAAGTCTATGTGAAAATGTCCCTACTTCTCTCTTGATTTATTAGCTCAGTAAATGTTTTGCTGTAGTTTATGGTCTCAGCCTCTAGTTTCAAGTCTTCAATAGAACAAGTTCATTTTTAGAGGAAAATAGACTATAAAGTAGGGTATGCATTAGAGTGTGGCTTGAAATGAATTATTATATAATTCATTTCAAGCCACACTCTAAACCTCAATTATTATATATTAATTCATTTCAAAACCTCAATATCAATCAATTTCATCAATAAACAAATGTAGAGGTAAATTAAATATCAGTCTCTGGAGGAAGGGGGTTTAAAAAAAACAGTGGACTGTGGAAAACACAGTGAAGCTGCTGTGTATTGTTTGCAGCAAATGTCATTAGTATCTTGTGGTGAATAAATGAATAAAATAAATAATTAGAATAAACAAAAACTACAGAAAACGCTTGTGAAAAAAAGACAAAAATTACCAGAGTTTAGTCTGAATACAATTTTCTTGTCAGCGATAAATGAAATTACACTTAGCAGGAAACAATTATCCTAGCTTAGCATGGAAATAATGGAAGCAGAGGGAAAGAGCTGGTCTGTCTTTGTTCAAAGTTAAAAAAATTGCCTTGTCTTTGTTTGGTCTGCACAAAAATGTGTAAAAATTACACGTTTGAACAGAGTCAAGATAGCTGTAGCCCCCTGCTCCCAATGTTTGGGCTAAGCTAACCATCTGCTAGCTGTGGTAGAAACTCTCTCTTTCACAAAAACCTCAAAACACAAAAATCAGATTTTTCCCACTTGATCTCAACCATGAATTCTTGCAATGAAGAATTTAGTGAGCATGTGTGTGAAATCAGATTTCTAGGATGTTCAGTGCTTTTAGACATCACACACACACACACAGTGTGTTGAGTTGATACAAATCACTGGAGACCAGACACAGGAAGTCTGTGTAATTGTTAAATCTTTTGAGCTTCAAACCTGAATCTAGAGACAGCCAAGGTCTCCAGTGAACATAGCTCTGCATATTTGAAAACCAGATATAGCCGTTTTCCCCCTCGGAGCAGTGTGTGTGTGTGTGGGGGGGGTCCTTGAACCTCCGTTTGGCAGAGAGGACGGTGGTTGAGTCCAAGAGCTTCCACCAAATGTTCAGATATAATAAAACAGACCTGTCAGCTCCTCCTGCACTCTGCAGAGCTGAGGTTTTTTTTTTTCCAAGCATTTCGTTCTGTTCTGCTGGATCAGTGAAGACATGTGACTCCTGTTCGTCTGGGTCAGGAGCAAATCAGAAAAATGCACCAAATGCTTTTATGTTTGGAGACGTTTGGCTGTAAATCTGCGTTAGATAAACTGTGTCACTGTCCAGCTGGCGTGGATCTCCCAGTTCACATCCCCCATCAACCAGTTTACAGTGTAATATTGAAGCAGCAGCACTGGTTCTTCTCATATGAGGAGCTGCATTACATTCAGCTGAAGGTTTTGTTACTCTGGTGAAAGATGAGGAACTACTGATAAGGGTGTGGGCAATGTGGACTAGAAATAATATTGTGATAGTTTCAGGCCATATCGTGATCAAGCAACAATGTTCGAAGGAAAAAAAAAAAAAAAAAAAAAAAAAAAGCAGTGAGTCAGGCACCATAGACTCCCATGTTGAAATGCCTAACTTTACAGCAGAAATAAATATGTTTACAGTCTGGGGGGTGAATTTAATATAATTTAAGGTGAATTAAGGATTTCAGTTATGAATAAATGAGGGTGTGGCCTCTTTGAGTGACGTGTGTGAGTGTACGTATGCACCAAAGTCCCACCTCCGCACTTGCCCAGTCAGGCACTGCCAAGATGGCAACAGTGGAGCAGCTCACTTCTAGCTTTAAAACTGCTCTTCAGAAACCTCAGTTACAAAGGCTACGTGCATTTTCATAAATATGATATATATCATGTTTTTGAAATCTCCTCTAAACTACTTCATTAATGTCCAATTTTACCATGTGATGCCTAAAAATCAGACCAGCATGATGACTCCAGTGCAGGGACTAAACAGTGCAGCATTAAAACAGTCTTGATTACTGTTGTTTACTAAACAGCGGCAAAAAGGCAAGCAGTCACAACCAAGTTGAATTTGACCTTTTCCCAGGTGACAACCTACTGTGACATCACCCACTGTTTTGTCAGAGTTCACTGGCAGCTTCACTCATATTGGAGCTTTTAAAAAAAGAAAGAAAAAAAATCTGCCATACTTTGAACTCTGCTGATGTGAAAACTACTGTAACTACGAGTCAGAAACTGGTAATTATGACTTTCACATGGCATGGAGGAGGCATGAGGCCTTGGGAGAGGGAAACAGATGTTTTTCATTGGAGCTAATTACTGGAGAGAACATACAAACATCCACAGGAAGTGTTTGTGCTTTTCTGTGAGACGTGCAGAGGCTTTTCTCTGCACTAAAGAACTAGACACAATTTAAACTACTTCCTTGAGACTCACACACAACAAAACACACAATCAGTGTTTCTCTATCTCCTGAAACAAATCAATACTCTTGTTTTTTTTTTTCTATTTCCTCCTTGTGTGTTGTTGTGAGATGTGCATTAAAGTTTTGTTGTTTCTTTAATGGGAGGAAAACATTTCTCTAATAGTTTATTCATTATGAAAGAGTGAGAAAAGTTAGTAACATGGCTCAACTGGACTAAAACCATCAGTAGATGTTTTTTTTTGCTTTAGTAATTTTCAGCCGTGCTTTTTGTTTATCTATCTGTCTTCACCTGCCACTCGTCCTTACACCATGGTCAAGGTTTGTGAGATTTTCTTCACTTCCGGGGTTCCTCTTGTTTTCCTAAACCTCTAGTTTGGTTTCTAGGGCATAGTCCATAATAACCTTAATAACCTTCACTGTGTTATACAATGGTTTAGTGTTTGGACACTTCTATCCTTCATGGTGGGGGTGACCAAGGCATTATAGATAAGGAGGTATGGTTCAAGATCTAATTGTTGTTGACTACCAGCTAAGTAGGGAAAAGGACAAGAGTCCTGTAATATTAATTAGTCAGGAACGTGTGATAAGTCAGATTTTGGTGTCCAACCCACAAGAGAGTTTAACCTTATGTGGAAAAAGGTGTGGTGAATGCTGTAACTATAAAAGACCTGGAAATATTAACCCATTGTTAAATAAATCTTTAATAATGCCTCAATTTCTTAAATTTTCCCTCAGGAGGAGGAGGAAGAAGGCGATTAGCATGAAAAACATCTGAAGACGACTAAAGCACGTTGACAGTGATCTGCTGCTCAAAAAAAAAATAAAAAGAAAAGAAAAAACACATCATAGCCTCTCTGTCGTGTTCCCGACATGTTCCTCAATAGTGAACATGGACTGGCTACATTCAGTGGTGATCCTCAACTCACAATTTACAGATGTTCCCTAAACGCCTCACATGCAGGAAATGGGTAGACATCATCATCAGGGGCCATGCTCATGCTGCTCCCCCACTTTTCCCCCACTGGGACAACCAACCCCATCGTGCAAGACTACCAACCACACGAAGGTGAAGGCTGTCATGAGTGCATGTGATGTATCTGACAGTCCACATCTTTTGAACAGAACCAGCTTCAGGAGAGGGATGACACTTCTTTTTTGCCTGATTTCTACCTGAGGCGTCCATTGCAGATTGAAGGTGAAGCTCTGGAGGAGACCGTTTCTGAGCTATTCAAATCTGTTCTTCCCTATTACCCTGATTAGTGAGATTACAGTTCTGTAATGAGCATTCACATCAGACACCTTGATAATTCAAATACAGATGAACAGAGACTATATTGGAATAAATGGGAATTCAGTTTTTGGCGTAAGACAGGAAACAAAACTTCAAATCGAAGTAAAGCAGGTGAAAAATGTCCAGAGCGAATGTACAATCGACTTTACTTTGGTACTGATTTGCTTTCAAGTTTAAAAAGCAAAAAAAAAAAAAACCCTAAAAAAAAAAATCCTAAAAACACTGAAGAAGTTTAAATTACTGTTAGAAAAGTTGGATTTCACACACGTTCAGTGGAGAGAGCCTCCAACTGAACACCAGGGGGCCCTGTAACACCAAACGCCATCAGTTCGCTGGCATCACATGTTGCCTCCTCAGTCACATTGGTTCACTGGCTGTGAAGGGTAGAATTAGCTTCTATTCATAGCATGTGTTGTTTTTGTGTCCCAGCCTGAGAACATAGTTGTGTTCACAATGACACGTTACAACACACTCCAACCAATCAGAAGAGAAAACCTGCATCATTCACAGTTTCTAGGTGTTAAAGTCAGTTAATGGAACAGAAAAGAGGAAACTCCATGATGCTCTCATGTGCTATCACACAGATGAGATGGAGGACTGACAAAGAGGAAGTGATGTCACTCACCACAGCCTTCTGGAAGTAGATGAGGGCGCCGGCTGCTATCTGAGCAATGAGGATCAGCAAGAGGCAGGTGAAGTACTGAGAAGGAGGAGGAGGAGGAAGAAGGTGATTAACATGAAAACATCTGAAGACGACTAAAACATCAGAGCCTTGCTGTTGTGTTCCTGACATGTTCCTCCATGAACCAGTGAACATGCAACTGGCTACATTCAGTGATGATCCTCAACTCACAATTTACAGATGTTCCCTAAACGCTTCACATGCAGGGAATGGGTAGACATCATCAGGGGCCAAAATGTAAGAATAAGATTTGTTGTTCTTCGGGTTGCAGTAAAATAGTTATCTCCTGTTTTGTTGTGTTATTTACAGATTCTGACTGATATATATATATATAATAAAATCATAAAATTGTCGAGACACCGCATGAGAAACAAACTGAGCTTCAGATCCAGACTGAAGGAAACTTCTGTGTTTGATACTGAAGACATGTAGGTTAGAGGACTTTCTAAACCATGAAGAAAACTGCAGCACAGGGAGAAACCAGATGAGTATTATGAGTCGTATCCTTGAAATCTTCATCCGTTGTTTTCAGGCTGTGTTGTCAGCTGATGTAAACACCAGTGATTGAACACTCTGACCTCCTGGTCTGATGAAAACCTTTTAAATCCCTCTGGATTGTTTTAAAACGGCATGTTAGCAAGTCAAACAGAGAGCTGTCCTTCAGGAGACATTGCTTTATCCTTTCGGACAAACTTTTCCACGGTAAATTCTCCACCTGTACCACACCTGTGTTGTTCATCATCATCATGTCTACATGCTCTTACCACACTAACACACAGCATCGTTACTCACCAGGCCGAGCAGACAGCGGATCTCATAAATGGCCCCCAAGCAGCCGAGGAAGCCCATGAGCATGGAGAAAGCCCCGACTCCAATCAGGATGTAACAGGCCACCTTAACAGGTGTGGAGTTATCTGTCGAGACACAGTAGACACTGATCAATCAATCAAACACATACCACAGTTTACACAGAGAGCACACAAGTAATAAAAACAACACAACAATAACTGGAACTGAGGAAACGCCATTGTGAAGCTCATGTATTTGAACTGAGGAAACAACAAAGACTGAAAAGACAAAAAGTGATTTAGACAAAATCATAAAAAATAAAACAATTTTGATAATAAAATGCTGAAAGACATGAGATGTTGGAAGAATATGGGTCTGTAAAGTGAAGCCAATGCTGAAGAGCAGTAAAAACCTTCATTCTGTCTAATGACCATCAGGGGGCGACTCCACTGGTTGTTAAAGAAGTCAGATTGTATTGAAGTCTATGGGAAAACCGGTTTTGAACATTTGTGTCCATCTGCACACAGCAACATGACAGAAAAAAACTCTGGACTGAACCAGACTTGGACTGTGAGCAGCTCCTCTGGATGTGGCTCAGTGTGAGGAGAGGAGTTTTCTGGAGCAACTGTTCCTGTTTGCCACATCACACTTTGCAAAATCATTCAACATCCAAAAGTGAGGATCCTTCTCCACATCTCACCTTGTCTGAGCTCAAAGAGAAAACATTGTGCTAAAAACTAAACATAGATCTCCCTCAACAACCTTTTACCAGGTTATTCTGTGTGGATGGAGTTCACTGTGAAAAACACTGATGGTAACTGCCAAATATACCTGAGGCTTAAAACTGTACGCTGATCTACCACTATAATAAAACAAGACAAGAGGCCATTTCTGTTTTGCTGAGATGGACATTTGAGTTTATCCACTAAGTGTTGACAGAACTTATGATGCAACCTCATGAAGAAGAGCATTAAACTGAGCGGAGCAGAGATCTGAACTCTAAAAACCTGGAAGCTAAAACCAGACAAACGTGTGATCATCAAAAACCAATGAAATTAGAAACAAATGTGTGGCCGCAGAGCTCCACTTATTGTGAATGATTGGAGTGAGTCTGGGTTTTAATATTAGTTAAAGATTTACTTCAGCTTCCTTGCCACATAACTGAGATTTAAAGGAGTCGTCATCGATGGAGTGTGAAGAAGAAGTGTGGTGTCACAGGATCTGAGATCTGTCGATGCTCAGAATCATCAGCTTATTGTTTGGGTGAAAATGTGGAGTCTCAAACAGAATAAACCTTCCCACATGCCAGCATGTTGATGTCTGCCAGTGCAGATGTTTTAAAGACTGAAGGCCCCACGCTGAGTCCTCCAGGCCTCAAGGAAACATGGGATACCCCAATGGGGGCGGGGGGACCAGGGCACGCAGCTCCAAACCAAGACAAAGGGAAACGAGGGGAGTTTATAATGGAAAATTAGGTGGAGGGGTGGTGAGGCAGGAAATGAAGGCCTGTATGTGTGTGTGCTTGTGCTCCCTAACACATATGTACATGTGAGCAGTGTCAACCTGCAGGGCAACCAGAGACCAACAGCACAGCCCCCTGCGTCTCATCACAGGGCAAATGTCTGTCTGAACACAGCCTTATTTAACAGTAGGAGAAGTATATTATATACAAGTAGAACATTTTGTGAAGCTCAAAAATCAGGGTTTCTGCACCAAACTCAAGTTAGACTCCTTTTTTTAATGTAGTATTAGTATTAATGCAGATCAATTCAATAACTTTGTCACTGTTACTCTGTCATTAATCATCTATGGACAACTGAACCAACTTTCAGCCCAGGTGCCCCAAGAGACACTAGTTGGCCACAAAGAGAAACAAAGTGACTACAAAGGGTCATAAAATAACTAGAAATAGATACAATTCCACGGCATGGACACACAACTCCACATAACACACAGATTTGCGGTGTTGCTCTCCTTTGGTAGGAACTCTGACACGTCAGCCAACTTATTCCTTAGGGATCATTAAAGGAATGCTGTTGTTCTGTTGTCATTTCACTGTCAACATGAAGGCTCCAGAGAAAGCTGCTGAAGCCATCAGCCGTCCTCCCAGCTGCGGTCCTGGTCGTCAGCTGTTTACTTGCCGGGTTAACTAACCGGGTCTTGCTTTGCTCTGGTTGTGACTCAGCGTAGCCTTTGTACAATCAGGTTAGAGCAGCACCAGGCTGATTTCATCGCTCACATGCTGCATCAGTCAGCTCATTGATTCACCCTCCAAAACCACTGTGATCATATGTGAGCCCATGAAGAGTCAACAGCTCGGTTTATGAAACATTACACTGAGCGTCAATACGTCTCATTTATGAGCAGACACAAAGCTAAACTGTCCGTCGAGCTTCAGCCCTCTGCTCCGTATGACTCCATCCACAACTGCCATGAAGTCCCTGGACTCACTCTGTCCTCCCTCCACTAGGACAGACCACTGATGTGATGTGGTGAGAGTGTGTGAGTGCGAGTGTGTGTGTGTGGTGATGAGTAAGGCGGTGAGCGCACTGGGCTGATGTGATGCATGCTGATGTTGGACGGAGCAGAAAGAGCCCAGTGTCTGAGGGGAGGACACCTGCAGAGGACGACGGACAAATGTCCTCAGTGACGCTCGCTGTTCAGAGAGCGAACACACACACACACGCTGTCTCTCCATTACACTTGCTCAATGTCCGTCTCTATATTTCAGCATCAACCCGTCCTCAGCCGTCTCCGTCTTGCTGACACTGCTCGTCTCTTTCTCCCTCTCGCTCTGATAAACTCGCACTGTTTCCAGCTCAGACAGACGATTTCCAAAGAAGTAAAATTCTGGAGGCCATCTTTGCTTATGAACGATAAGTAAAAGTGTATTTGTGTCAAGAATCAAGGAATGGATGGATTTATTTTGAAATTCCTTTGTATTTTTATCTTTTTGCCTCATTTGATTCTTCTCTTTTTTATTGTGTCAGTCTGAAATGTTTAAAATGACCTGTGTTCAGTCCACCTAGCTGATTTGTGTTATGTGTTTGTATTTTATTTCAACACTACACTGAAACACACTGGTGCCAGTTTGATTATAGCTAGCTTGGCTCTGATTGTAGTTACCTACCAACTAAAGCTCAATAACTAACACTTATCTTCTTTTCTTCATACACAAACAGGAAAGTAAAAAGAAAAAAAGTGTGGTTTTATGGGTACCAGACCTTTTCTTGGTGAAACTGTAATCAGTTTCCTGCTAATGCGGCTTTGGAGTAAAAAGCATCTTTAGTCGTGAATAGTTTCACTATTCAGATATAAAGCTGTTTGATGGAAACATGTAAAAAGCCCTGCTGAATAATAATGACATAATAATGACACAGACTCCTGAGAGAAACAGTTTCCTTCTGAAGAAGAAGAAAAACAAGAAGATAAAAAAAGAACAAGAAAAACCAGATGATGAAGAATAAGACAAAACAACCAGAGGAAGAACAAGAACAGAAGAAGAGGAAGAATGTTTTCCCTCATTATTTTAACTTTTAAAACCACTTTTTACGTGGATCTCCTCATAAGGTCTCAGTCACAATGAGAACAGCTGCACATTCACCTTTAAATTCTTGATGATGTCATGATTAAAACTGAGATTTAGACAGAAACTGACTCCTCATTTCCAAACCTCTGTCTTTCACAACCAGCCAATCAACACAGCTGAGTCATATGAAATCATCCTGGACATAAAGGAGCAGCATTGTTCTTATAGTGTGAAGTCAGTTATTATAGCAGAATATTAAAATAGACATGTAATTAAAATAAATGTCACTTTGCTGTAACATCGCACTGTTTGGATGCTTACTGTAGGAATTATACTTTAACAAGAGAAAAGACTTCAGGATCAGGACCAGAACTAACAACCTCATCAGGATTAGGACTAACAACCTCATATCTAATCCTGACTTTAGCTTATTGTAGTTGTAGCAGAGGATGATCTAGTCATTTTTGTGACCAGTAATTGTACCAAATAATCCAGCCAACGTGGGCAACATGCTACATAACCAGCCACGCTAGCAGTTGCAGCTCACATTACAGCAGAGAAATATTTTCTGTCGTGTCTTTGGTTTTGGATGGGATATAAAAAGACCTTGGACAGAGTCCTGCATCTGTTTCCTTCAGCCTCCACTTCTTTATGCTTCACTCATGAACATGAGAGGGGTGTCAGAGTTTCTCTCTGCACCAAAGTCAATTACCATCTTTCAAAAAAAAAAAAAAATGTCATTTAATCAGGTTTAGGAGTCCAAAAGGACTGAGACATGGACAGGTAAAGAAAGGCAGAGGCTGAGGAGGAAAAGTGAGAGAGAGATCTGATGTGTGGCCTTGTGGCTGAAAGGAATTTCTTTTTTTAAAACAATGTCCAGAACCAGATGAAAAAAAGAAGGAAATCTGTTGAACACTTGTGTTTAACTGAACGGTCTCATATGGTGAAGCTCAGTGGAAACACGTCACACCTCAACAGGCCTCAGGCCTCACTGAGGCCTCCATCAGGATCAGAACTCAGTCCAGACACCAAACAGTCCAATCCAGCAGCTATTAGACAGAACATGGACATAGAGTGTGAAGCCAATGCTGAAGAGCCTTAAACCTTCGTTTTATCTAATGACCATCAGGGGGCAACTCCGCTGGTTGGAAAAAGAAGATTGTATTGAAGTATATGTGAAAATGTCCCTACTTCTCACTTGATTTATTAGCTCAGTAAACGTTTTCCTAATGAGTTTATGGTCTCAGTCTCTAGTTTCAAGCCTTCAATACAACATGATGTTAATTTTTTAAATGATGGTCCATTTAGAGGAAAATAGAGGGTATGTATTAGGGGCGTGGCTACTGTGTGATTGACAGACTGTAACACTCAATCAGGATAGAGAACAGAGCAGGTCAGATCCACCCCTCACTCCACCTCAGCTCCACCTTCTCCTCCAAATATAGTTTATTATGGTTTAAAAAAAACTGGAGGACTCACAACAGCAGCTCACAGTCACAGTCTCTGAAGATTTAAATTTAGTTTTTAAGGCTTGAATTTTTTTTCTTTCTCTCTATAAACAGTAACAGTAAT
The DNA here is from genome assembly GCA_038496675.1 of Rachycentron canadum. Lineage (NCBI taxonomy): Eukaryota > Metazoa > Chordata > Actinopteri > Carangiformes > Rachycentridae > Rachycentron > Rachycentron canadum. The sequence goes on along the minus strand of CM076648.1, from coordinate 22,960,821 downwards.
AAGTTTTGTATATTAATCCAGGTAGCTAGTAATTCGAGAATGAATGAGCATCATATATTTAGTTTGAGTATGCCATAAAAATTAGAGGAAAAGACAAGTTTTTACAGCAGAACTGCTTTGAACTTCGACCCCAACTACAATCTTAGTGCACCTGTGAAGTCCTGTACAACCTGCATCCACCTGCGAAGGAAGACAAAGCCCTAAGACTCCGGTTTAAGGCACTGAAGCTGAAAAACCCAACCAAATGTCCTTTTGTGTGCAAGCTCCATTTGAAAAAAAAAAACCCTTGGGTACTAGTCAGGCAGACAGGTGAGCCACACTGCAGCTTCTGGTTTGCTAAGTATGAGAACACTTCATAACTGTGATGACAATAATAATGGCAAAAAGTTGTTAACTTTGTTACCAATTTAATTCAAAATTTAACTGAATAATTAAGTGCTAGCACTAAATATACTGATTAACCTCAGAATAATACCTGAATATGATATTGATGGCTGTCTGTAGGGCCAAGCATAGGTTAACAATGACCCCATAATCTGGCAAAGCAACTCAGTTGTACTGGAGCTATGTTATTGCATTGTCCCCATCTAATAAATAAATAAACTAAATATGATTAATTTAAGAAAAAAATATACTTTATACTTTCTCATTTTGCTAAATATCAGCTCTAAAAATATACAGAAACAGATAAACAGATTGAAGATATATATATATATATATATATATTAGTAATACAAGCACTGACGACATGATC